>SMDT01003234.1:0-252914 GCA_005392925.1 Aquilaria sinensis | reverse complement strand
GAATTCCTCAAACTTTTCAGAATGTGTCATTTAAGGACCCAAGTTAGGAATTAGTAGCAAAAAGACCATTAGACTGGTAGAGTAAAATGCAACCTATTGATCCGGTAATAGGTTGCAAGGGAAAAGGGATAAGCGGGAACAGGGGGAAAAAAGAGGAAATTACTGAAATGGGTAAAGTAAATATAAAATATATATTTATTTTAAGGTATTATGGTTATTAAATATAAATATATATTTATTGAAAAATATTATTGTACGTATTATAGATAATAAATATATAAAATAAATATTTTATTTTTTTATTTGGTGGATTAGTAAGTAAGAATAATTGAAAATGTATGTATTATATTGGTATTAGAAATAAAATATATATTTATTTGTACATGAAGATACTAAATAAGTGCAAAATTAAGGTGTGAATGAAGGGAAGGAAATATAAGAATTAAGTGAAAATTTTTTTTTTAAGTTATTTATATGGAAAAATAAATTAATTTAAAATTAGTGGTACGAAAATAGGGTTATAGTGGTACCCAATTATAGTTCTAGTGATACAAAGTTAAGGTTATTATGATACCAAGTTAAGGTTATCGTAGTACCAAGTTAAGGTTATAGTGGAACCAAGTTAAGGTTCTAATAGTACCAACTTAAGATTCAAGCAGTACTAACCTAAGGTTGTAGTGGTACCAAACTAAGGTTCTAGTGGTATCAATTTAAGGTCATGTTGGTGCCAAAAAATGTTCAAGTGGTAGCAACTTAAGGTTGTAGTGGTCCTAAATTAAGGTTATAATAGTACCAAGTCATAGCTATTGTGGTACTAAATTAAGGTTCTAGTGGTATCAAGTTAAGGTTATAAAGGTACCAAATAAAAGTTACTGTGGTACCATCTTAAAATTACTATGATACCAAGTTAAGGTTATAGTGGTACCAAATTAGGGTTCTAATGGTACCAAGTTTATATTATAGTGATACCAATTTAAGGTTCAAGTGGTACTAACTTAAGTTGTAGTGGTACCAAATTAAGGTCTTACTAGTACCAAATAAAGGTTACTGTGGTACCATCTTAAGATTACTGTGATACCAAGTTAAGGTTATAGTGATACCAATTTAATGTTCAAGTAGTCCTAACTTAAGCTCTAGTGGTACAAAATTAAGGTCTTACTGGTACCAACTCAAGATTCTAGTGGTACCAATTTAAGGTCATATTGGTACCAAAATAACGTTCCTTAGTACCAACTTAAGGTTCTAGTGGTACCAAATTAAGGTCATACTGGAACAACTTAAGGTTCTAGCGGTACTAATTTAAGGTCACATTGGTGCCAAAATAAGATTTATTGGTACCAACTTAAGGTTCTAGTAGTAGCAAATTAAGGTTATAATGGTACCAAGTTTAGGTTCAAGTGGTACCAAGTTATGGTCCTAGTGGTACCGAGTTAAGGTTTTAGTGGTATCAAATTAAGGTTATAGTGGTACCGAGCTAAAGTTCTAATGGTAGCAAGTTACAGTTATTGTAGTATGGAGTTAAGGTTCTAATGGTACCTAGTTAAGGTTCTAATGCTATCGAGTTAAGGTTTTAGTGGCACCTGGTTAAGATTCGAGTGGTACCGAGTTAAGATTCTAATGATACCAAGTTAAGGTTATTGTGGTACCAAGTTAGGGTTCTAATGGTATCAAGTTAAGGTTATACTAATACCAATTTAAGGTTTAGTGGTACCAGTTAAAGGTGTAGTGGTATTAAATTATGGTTATACTATTAACAACTTAAGGTTCTACTGGTACCAACTTAAGGTCATATTGGTACCAAAGTAAGGTTCAATGGTACCAGCTTAAGGTTCTAGCGATACCAAGTTATGGTTTTTGTGGTATCAAATTAAGGTGTCAATGGTGCCAAGTTAAGGTTATAACGGTACCAAATTAAGGTTTTGTGATACCAAGTTAAAGTTATTGTGGTACCTAGTTAGGGTTCTAATGGTATCAAGTTAAGGTTATACTGATACCAATTTAAGGTTCAATGGTACTAGTTTAAGGTTGTGGTGGTACCAAATTATGATTATACTGGTACCAACTTAAGGTTCTATTGGTACTAACTTAAGGTAATATTGGTACCAAAGTAAGGTTCAATGGTACCAGCTTAGGGTTCTAGTGGTACCAAGTTATGGTTTTTGTGGGATCAAATTAAGGTGTCAATGGTACTAAGTTAAGGTTATAACGGTATCAAATTAAGGTTATTGTGCTACTACCAAGTTAAGGTTATAGTGGTACCAAGTTAGGGTTCTAATGGTATCAAGTTAAGGTTATACTGATACCAATTTAAGGTTCAGTGGTATCAGTTTAAGGTTCTAGTGGTACCAAATTATGGTTATACTAGTACCAACTTAAGGTTCTACTGGTACCAACTTAAGGTCATATTGGTACCAAAGTAAGGTTAAATGGTACCAGCTTAAGGTTCTAGTGGTACCAAGTTATGGTTTTTGTGGTATCAAATTAAGGTGTCAATGGTGCCAAGTTAAGGTTATAACGGTACCAAATTAAGGTTTTGTGATACCAAGTTAAGGTTATTGTGGTACCAAGTTAGGGTTCTAATGGTATCAAGTTAAGGTTATATTGATACCAATTTAAGGTTCAGTGGTACCAGTTTAAGGTTCTAGTGGTACCAAATTATGGTTATACTGGTACCAACTTAAGGTTCTACTGGTACCAACTTAAGGTCATATTGGTACCAAAGTAAGGTTCTAATGGTACCAACTTAAGGTTATAGTGGTATCAAATTATAGGGTTTAAGTGGTATCAAATTAAGGTTTCAATGGTACCAAGTTAAGGTTATAATGGTACCAAATTAAGGTTTTTGTGATACCAAGTTATGGTTTAAGGTTATTAAGTGGTACCAAGTTAAGGTTTTGAGATACCAAATTAAGGTTATTGTGGTACTAAGTTAGGGTTCTAATGGTATCAAGTTAAAGTTATACTGATACCAATTTATGGTTCAATGGTACCAGTTTAAGGTTGTAGTAGTACCAAATTATGGTTATATTGGTACCAACTTAATGTTCTACTGGTACCAACTTAAGGTCATATTGGTACCAAAGTAAGGTTCAATTGTACCAGCTTAAGGTTCTAGTGGTACCAAATTATGGTTTTTGTGGTATCAAATTAAGGTGTCAATGGTCCCAAGTTAAGGTTATAATGGTACCAAATTAAGGTTTTGTGATACCAAGTTAAAGTTATTGTGGTACCAAGTTAGGGTTCTAATGGTATCAACTTAAGGTTATACTGATACCAATTTGAGGTTCAGTGGCACAAGTTTAAGGTTCTAATGGTACCAAATTATGATTATATTGATACCAACTTAAGGTTCTACCGGTACCAAGTTAAGGTCATATTGGTACCAAAGTAAAGTTCAATGGTACCAGCTTAAGTTTGTAGTGGTACCAAGTTATAGTTTTTGTGGTATCAAATTAAAGTATCAATGGTGCCATGTTAAGGTTATAACGGTACCAAATTAAGGTTTTATGATACCAAGTTAAGGTTATTATGGTACCAACTTAGGGATTAGGGTTAAAGATTAGGGTTAGGTTAAGGTTTAGGGAATAGGGTTATGATTACGGTTTTGGATTAAGGTTTAGTTAGGGTTATTGATTAGGAATTAGAGTTAGGGGCTAGGGTTTAATTTTCATTCTATTTTTCAGTTTTTCTTACTATTATATGGTTTAAATTAAAAAAAAATAGGTAATTGTATTTAATTATATTTTTTTAACATTCATAATAGTCTCTATAATTACTCAATCTAAATAACTTGGCCTTAAATTACCTAAGATAGAAATTAACCTGACTTATATTAAACTTGAACAAAAAAACCTGAATGTAAAATCTGTATTCATAATAATAATATTAATATAATAAAAGTATAAATATGTATTCAGTAAAAAGTATAGTTAATTAATAGAATTTTATTTAATGATATTTAATTTATTAAATGTAATAATCACATATATAATTAAATATATTCAAACCAATAAATCATTTCTTTTTAGACCTAAAAAGTACAATTATTAACTAATGATATGAGTAATGTATATAATTATATAAAATAAATATTACTTCATATGATTAAGGCGTTTGGGGTTAGGATTATGAGGCTAGGATTATGATTACGTTTAGGGTTAGGGATTTAATGTTAGGGTTATGGTTAAGGTTAAGGATTAGGGTTTAGGATTAAGGGGTTAAGATTAGGATTACTTTTAGGGTTAGGGTTTTAGTATTATAGTTTAGGATTAGGGATTAGGGTTTAGGGTTAGGGATCAAGAATTAAGGTTAGGTTAAGGTTTAAGATTTAGGGTTATGGTTTGGGTTAGCATTATGTTTAGGGATTTAAGGTTAGGGTTAGTAATTCACTTAGGGTTGAGGATTATGATTACAATTAAAGCTAGGGTTACATGTAGTGTTAGAGGTTTCTCATCAAACAGGTCACTGAATATATAATTAGGGTTAGGGTTAAAGTTAGGGTTAGAGATTAGGGTTGATGTTTAGAGTTAGAGATTAAGGTTTAGGTTATTATAAGATTTTTTAAGATGTTTTTAAAATCAGAGGAAGATAGTGTAATTTTTAAAAAAAATGTTAAAAATAATTGGATGTGATAATCCATTTGGTAATAATTTTTCATAATGTTAGTAATTTTTTATAATTTTAAGCATCAAAAAATCATAAAAAATTTAGTAAAATTATAAAAAATGAATATTCAATGAATTCTTACACCTACATAATATTATGTTTTTAAATAAAATTAGTTGTAGGTAAAAAATTTAGGGTTAAGGTTTAGGATTAAAGTTTAAGGTTTATGGTTAATGATTAGGAATTAGAGTTAGGGATTAAGGTTTATTATTCATTATTTTTTTGGATTATTGTTACTATGTAATTCTTGTTCTTTGACATCCATAATAGTCTTTATAATTACTCATCTTAAATAACCTAGCCTAAAATTACCTGAAATAGAAATTGACCTGACTTGTATTTAACTAGAACAAAAAAACCCAAATGTAAAAGTTTGGGTTTTGTGGATTATGTTATAGTTATGTTATGGTTAAAGTTTTATTTAGTATTAAATAAATATATAAAAATTATAAAAAATAAATATTACTCCATATGTCTAGATTATTTGCTTCATTTCTAAATAGTGCATAAATTAAGAAAGATGAAAGAAATATATCTTTTTTACTATTTAAAAAATAAAATTTCATAAAGAATTAACAGTATCTTACAAATATTACAATCAATGGATTAAGTTTTAGGTTTATAGATTAAGATAAGGTTTTTAGGGTAAGGGTTAAGTATAGGATCTATGGTTTGGGTTTAGGTTTATAGTTTAGAGTCACACTTTTAAGTTTTAAGATTATGTTGGAGTTACATTACGGTTAATTTTTTTTTATTATTTGTTTTACATTACATTAAGGGCCTAGGGTTTAGAGTTATGGATTAGAGTTTGAATTATTTTATCAATTTATTTTAATTTTTTTTCCTTTTAATATGGCCATTATTTTTGAACTGCTGGTGTAACGTCTACACTATGTTAAGAACATTCATATTTAGTAAGTCTATATTAGGAACATCCACATTTGGTAAATCTATGTTTTGGTCATTTCCAAATAAGTAACTTCCATTTTCACTAATTAAGTTTAATAATCTAGTTATTTCAGCTTATGCACTAATAATCCAATTAAACATGAAAGTGTATAATCTGTAACTAAAATATACTTAAGCCGAAATCAACATGAATCCGAAATCCCAAATCTGAAATCTACTTAACTCGAAATTATTTTTTCTAGGCTAACTGGAAATCTTATTATAATATATGAGACTAATCAGATTTGAATAAAATAAATTTGCCTTGGTACTTTACCAAGTCCTATAAGAACAATTTACTTTCAGATTTATTAAGTATTTTAATGCCTTACTTTTAGATTTATTAAATTAATTTGTGGCTAAAAGAACAAAGAAATTTTCGTATGTTGTTTTGGGAATTTAGGGTTTAGGGTTATTTATGATTTAGTTTTTAAGGTTTAATGTTAGGGTTAGGGTTAGAAATTTTTTTAAAAAATATTAACAAAAGAATCAAACTTGAACGAAATAAATATGTCTTGGTTATGGTACTCATGTTTAGGGCTTAGGTTTATAGATTAAGGTAAAAGTTTTAGGGTTAGGGTTAAGTCTAGGATCTATGGTTAGCGTTTTAGTTTATAGTTTAGAGTCACACTTTTAGGTTTTAGAATTATGTTAGCCTTATGGTAGGGTTAAATTTTTTTTCATAGTTATTTGCACATATAGTCAATTTTTTTCGTCATAGTTTTACAGTTATAATTTAGTGTCACCAAGTTTGGAAACTTTGAATTGGGTGAGTGATTAGGAATTAATATTTCAAATAATACGGTTTAGGGTTAGTGTTTATGGTTTAATTTGGTTGTAGCGTTAGGTTTATATTAGGGTTATGTTAGGGTTAGTAATTGTAAAGTGTTATACGCTTGCGGGTTATGGTTACTCTTTGATTGTGTCACTATAAATTTTGTTTTTAATGTAATTAACGTTACCTAAATATAATTTAGCAAAAGAAAATTTTCACTTTCTATCTTAAAAGATTTGTCATTCAAAGCATATATTTTATCTATATAATTTTATTTGTAAACTGGAAATTATCTGGAATGGGGAATTTTCACAAAATAGTATTACAAGGGGTTTTGTTCGAATTAGTGATTTTGTTCGATTTCTTTATCTGTTCAGTATTAGGCTATAGGTTTTTTCATAAAAAGAAATTGACTCCAACTAAATTGTATCAACTTGGGATTGAATCTACGACCTACAATTCAACTTTGTGTTCCC
The DNA here is from genome assembly GCA_005392925.1 of Aquilaria sinensis. Lineage (NCBI taxonomy): Eukaryota > Viridiplantae > Streptophyta > Magnoliopsida > Malvales > Thymelaeaceae > Aquilaria > Aquilaria sinensis. The sequence goes on along the minus strand of SMDT01003234.1, from coordinate 246,050 downwards.
TAACAACCACTTTACCATATCAACATTTGTGTCTTGCTGTAACAATTAAATTAAATGAAGATGTCATGTAATTCCTTTAAATAGTACATCCGCTTCCAGGCATTTATATTTCTTTGTTCTGTTGGTGACTGACGAAGAAGAACGTGGCGACGCCGGCCACAATGTAGAGAGATTGATTTGGGTGATGCTAGCCACAAAATCCATCACCTCCTTATGTCATTGTCCACCTGTAGCCACCGTAATTTTGTCGCAACTTATTCATCTTTGGCCACCGGCGCTCATTTCCGACGAACAACCTTCTGTGTCATTCGTTCTACTTTGTGAGTTTCTTTTTGTTACTACCTATTTCATGATTTCCTCATCATCTTGCTGTATATGTGATTCGCACCTAGTTTGATGTTTAGTTTACTAACTTAATGATTCACAGAAGTTAATGAATGATCCATTTTTTTTTTTTTTGCATTTACGTCTTTCAACTCATACTTTTATTTCCTTGACATGAGTTGCACGTACAAACCCCACTTTCGACACTGCTACGTTGACGCCAACCTAATGTTGTTGACATTGCCCTATTAATCTAAATCTGGCTTGACTTTTCCTCTTTGTCTCATTTAGCATAGCTTTACTACTTCAGAATTGTACAGAAGACATATAATTTTCCATTTGTAGCTTATTTGCACTTTTTGTAGAACCTCCAATGGAGCCAGAATGTATTGCACTATCTATAGATTCCAAACATGACCTTATTTTGGGGCGATGGTCAAAGCCATTTGAATACGATTGGTCACACATTACCAATAAGGTGAACAAAGCTGTTCATATATAGGATGCTGTCGATCTAGATGGTGTTGAATTTGAAATGATTGGTGACACTGAGCAATTCTACCATAAGTATGCATGAATAATGGGGTTTTCTGTTAGGAATGATGACATAAGGATCAGTACAAAGTTGCAAATAACACAGCGAAGAAGGTGGGTTTGTTCTAGGGAGGGAATACAAAGGGTGAGTACACCTACGGAAAGGAGACAGAGGTAGCCACGTTGTTTGTCTCGCTGTGGATGCACTGCTGCTTTTCGTGTTCACTATAGAAAAAATCAAAATAAGTACATTGTTGGTGAGTTTAAAACAATACACAACCATGATCTTGCTGGAAACCATGAGGGACATTACCTCCAATCCCAAAGGTGTATCACTGAAGCAGCAAAGGAGGTTCAAACAAACATTAGAAGAGTAGGAGTCTTATCTCCCCAGATAATGGACTATATGATTATTGCACATTGCGGGTATAAGAATGTCGGATTTTGTTGTAAAGACCTATATAATTAGATTGACTCAGACCGTAGGGTGGGTGACTTTGCAACTGACTCGGAGAAGGCACTTGCTCATCTTACATCTAAAGCTCATAGTGACCCAGATTTCTATTGTCGTTATGCTGTTGATGGTGAAAACATGCTGTGATATCTTTTTTTGGCCAATGGTGGCATGTGAAGGGATTGTCAATGTTTCGAAGATGTCATATGCTTTGATGCAACATGTGACACGAATAGATATAAGCTACCATATGTTGTAATTTTGGGTGTGAACCACCACTTCATGACGACCGTGTTTAGATTTGGGCTTGTAATAGATGAGTAAGAGGTCTAAGCCGTTTTATTGAGTGCATGGTTGGGAAGACACCAACAGCTGTCATAACAAATTCAGCCCCTGGTATAAAACTTGCTATACATGCATCATTTCCTGAAGATAGGCATCAGTTGTGCTTATGGCATTTGCTAAGGAATTGTAGAACAAATGTGAATGAATCTACACATTTAGCGGGTGTGTTTTCCATCCTGATGCTTCATGTTGATGACTCAGTGGAGCTAAAAGCCAAGTGGGCCGCAGTGGTCAAAGAGGATGATCTATCTACAAATGTTTGGGTAACTAAAATATGGCAAAAGTGGCTATTCTGGGCAACAGCGTATCTGAAAGGCACGTTCTTTGCTGGGATGACTAGCACCTAGCGATCAGAAGGAATGGACTCCTTTTCGAAAATGGTTCTTCGGTTTGCAGCTAAAACTTTATGAGTTCGTTCAGCGGCTTAACGTTGCACTTGATCATATTCGGGAGGCAGAAGTTCAGGAAAACTTCTTTTTGCAACATACACAACTGCAGTTGGTCACACATCTAAAGCTTGTTGAGAAACATGCGGGTGAGGTGTACACGCTTAGAATGTTGAACCGAGTCAGAGAACATATACTTGACAAACCGCATAATTATGCCATGTGCACAGAGCATGTTGGTGTGGTTAAAAAATACAACGTCTATAGGTATGCTTCATCAGCTGCCAATCATGTTGTGACCTATGATAGTGAAACAAAAAAGTTCGAATGCAACTGCAAAATACTGACATACATAGGTAACAATCTTTCCCCACTCTATTTTTTAGTACTGAATAGCATTAATGGTCAAATGTTGTGCTAGTTACCGTCAGGTTTCTCAATGAAATGCATGTATTCCTTGTAGCTACATTTTCGCTGTACTGAAGGTGGAGAATATAGTTACCATACCGGAGTATTTGATTTTGCACCAATGGACGAAGGACGCAACGAAAGAGCAAAGTTATGGGTCATCATTTTTTTGAACTGATTTGGAAACATTTCAAGCGGTGAAACGAAACCAACTGGCCACCATTTGCAACAAGTTCATATATTTTGCATCCTGTTGTGATGGTGAAGTATACACGAAACTAAAAGGAGAAATCGGGCAGTTGACAGTTAAAGCTTTAAAGATTTGAAGCATGCCAAGTTTCCATGAATGGTGGACTTCTGACAAACAACACCAAATTCATGGTGTTCAAGACCCGATAAAAGTTAAGGTTAAAACAGGGAGAGGAAAGGCGAAAATGAAAAATGCATCCATGTCGAGGACTGCAAGGAACACAAGGAGACGTTGCACAATAAAGGTTGGCAGTGGTGACTCAAGACCCAGTCTAACTAGCTCAGGGAGGGTCGGCAAGAACATCAAGTCTCAAAGTTGTGCACCTAACCGTCAAGGCACAGAGGTTGCCCCCTGGCCACATCTGTCGTCTGCAACATCTTTAAAGATTCCAAGTTCTCTAAACGGGGTTACAATCGAGCATTCCACATATCCATTCCATACGGGGAATGTCTATTCCCATCTAGTTGCCCCCGTCAAAAAAGAAGAATCAGTCTCAATGTGGCCCTTTGATTCATTCCCCGGGTCGTACATAGCATTGCTACGGTCACAGTTGATGCCTGTGAAGGAGGGAGGTAGACCCTGTTTCTCTCAAAGGTGTATTAATTCTCATTAATTTTTGTAGCCACATTTCATTACTCTTCCAAATTTAGTGTAACTAAATTGCCATACCTATTCAATTGCAGATCCAGAAAATAGAAGTTCATGTTAAAGAGAATGAATGTTAAGCAGCGTTGAAAATTGACTAACTGATTGTTGTAGTCCCCACTTTTGTACAAGTTAAAGACAAATATGGCAGTTTTTGGTAGAGATTTTGATATACTAAAGTTCTTGTAACAATGAGACATCAACATGCAGGAGTAGGTGTGCTGTTCTGCAAATGAAATTGTATATACATTCAAGTATATTTGCTAGTGAATGAAATATGACGTTGTGGAAAAGTGTGTAGGCAACAATTATAACATTTGATAACCACATTTACACTACTTTTAAGATTTTTCAACTTTCAAAAATACCAATATACTCGGTTTTTAATTTCTTTTAATCACTTTTTAGGATTTTTATCAATTTTTTTTCTGTTTGTCACTTTTTCTTTACTGTAAATCACTTTTTTTTGTTTTTATCGGTTTTATTAAACCGTTATCGCCTTTAAAATAATATTATGGCCTTTTAAAAAATTTTATCACTTTTTAAATTTTATCCATTTTAAAAATTTTATCGTGTTTTAAATAATATTATCACCTTTTTAAAAATGTTTATCACCTTTTCATAATTATAATTGTCTTTGACTAATTGTACTTTTTAAATTTTATACCTTTTAAAATGTTTTAAATAATGTTGCCACCTTTTTGATTTTTTTTTTTACCTTTTCATAAATTTTAGCATCTTTTCCTAAATTTCTATCATTTTTTAAAAGTATTTATAATTTTTTTTAAAAATTTAATCATTTTTTTACGCTTTTTTCAAATTGTTATCTTTTTTTAAAAAACTATTGTCGCTGTTTATGGGTGTTTATCGCCTTTTCATATCTTTAAGGGTTAATGACAACATCCCCTATAGTCTAATGTAACTTACACTTGACCCTCTATCTTTAAACACTAATCCTTTAAAAACTAACAATTAACCCTGACTTCATTTGTAGCATTTTACAACAACAACTCCTGACATCCAAAATTGAAACATCTGATAACTAAATTTCATTAATTTTAAGATTTTTCATATTTGTTTCGTAGCTAATTGAGCTTCAAAAAATATTAAAATGATTTTACACGAAAAAAAATATATATACAAGAATAAAGAAGATAACCATAATTTAGCGGGAAATTCTCTAGGGAATGTGGTTCACAAAGTGGAATGTAGTTTACAAAGTGGCCCCTAAATAGACACAAATGGTATAAATTCTAGGTAAAAGGGTTAAAAAACTGGCTCCTAACCGTGTACCAGTGGTGTAAACTTAGTCCCTTCAAATTGAACCACAAAACCCCACAATTTGTACCTTAAACAAATGCGGTTCATATTATGGCCCATAAAAAGCTCACCACAAATGTAGCGGTTGCATAAAGTGGCTGTTCAAATTAAATCACAAAGACACCAAGAAAGTGCATCACAGAAGAGCGGTTAACATTCTACCCTAAAAAAAGTTAACCACTAATTTGTTGAGATCTCAATTCATGAGATGGACCTTCAACACAGGTAAATCTGAGTTTTTTGCGTGCAACAAGGGAACTGACTATTATGACCATAACGCCAAAAGTAGCTTTCAAGGTACATGGAGGCAACATCAATCTAGTACGGGTCAATAAAAGAGATGACTTTATCATTTTGGACCTTGTATTAATTTAAAACCTTGGATTATAATGCCTGGGATTATGAAAGGATATTATTGTGTTAAGATAGACTGTAGATATATGTGATTTATTTTAACAAAATTATGGCCTGAAATAGCCATCTTAAGGAACTTATGTGCCTAATTTGCAATTTAATAAGGAAAAAGGCGATTTCAATTCAAAATAAGCGAGAAAAGTAAAAAATAGACGATAACATATAAAGAAAGGCGATATGGGTAATTGAAATGCGAGAATATGTTGGTAAAAGTATTTTTTTATATGAATAAATATTAATGCAAAGAAGAGGAATTAAACAATATATTTATCATACTTCAGTCTATATAAAGATTCAGAGGAATAACATTTTAGCATCCATGATACATTAATATAACATAACATAGTTCAAAAATCATGCATATTGTCTTTAAAGAAAATTGAAAAGCATATCATATTGTCTGTTAAGGAAATTCAAAAGCATCCAAGTTCCAACACCATTCACCTTCTCATTCCCTTTTTAGCTACAGGCCTATCTTCCATGTGCTTAGTACGGCTCTCCAACCATCCACCAGATGCAGGCTCATCTAAGTCTGACCCAGGTTCATAATCCGACTCCGCAGCTGAGTCATCTTCATCATTTTCCTCATCCTCTTCGTTCCAACCATCAAAATCTAAACCTTTTTCACCAACAATGTCTTCATGTTGGCCATCGTCATTCGCCTCATCTCCTTCTGAATGGGATTTGGCACCAACTTCATCGCTCTCATCTCCATCACTGTGGGAACCTTTATCCTGCACCACTTCTTTCCCACGACGGCAATGTTGCTTGTGTTCCAAGCCAATGTCTGCAGTTGTTCCGCCACATGTCACCTGCAACCATAAGATATATCATTAATATGTCATAATTGAAAATAAAATTTTGTATAGACTATAGACTTACACACTATTTCAAAGACAATTTCTTCGCATCCTTCCACATTTTGTCCGTTACAGCCTTCTTTAGACCTGCCACCAAGCGCAGTAGCTTCTCGACAGTTTCTCTCCTCACCTATACATTACATTTTAAAATCAGAAGCTAAGTCTGTTACGGGATTGAGTACAATAACGTATGACATGATAAACTTACAGATTTTATCGAAGGATCAAGCGGTAGACCCTCGACATCCTCATCCTCAATGCTTGGAATTCTTAGCAGTTTAGCCTCTCCTGTCTCGAGATCTGGGAGCAACATAGATGTAGCAGGTAGTTGTATTTCAGCTCCTTCTACTGTAGTGTCTGTTTCACGTGCAACAGTCGACATAGATGTCCCACCTAAGCCACTGGTAGATGCACCTGGGTCCCCACCTTTCATGGCTTCGGCCAGCTCCTTCATCATGCCCTCCCACCACAACTGAAATGTACTAGAAAGCAGAATGGTTGAATTATTGTCCCATAATGATCCTTCAACTGCTGCTGTCACTTCCGCACGGTGCCACTTATGGTTGAACATGGATGTTGGCGGCGGGTTCGGAATGGTCTTGTCATGCACTTGTCAAAAGCTAATGTGTTGTCTGAAGACCCTCTCACCTAAAAACCAGGCTCAACCACATGGGCTTTCAAGTAAAATTCGACACCTTGTTGCCCCTAAACTTTCACTCACGTACTGTGAAAGGTCATTCACGTACTTCTCCCATGGCCACATTTTCACCGCCGCCACATTTACTGTCTTAAATAGCTTAATATACACTTCAGTGTCATATGCCATGCCCCCTAAGTGTCCCTTAGCATAGTACTTTGCTCTAGGGTATGTCCCATCTCCGCTCAAATTTAGGTTAGGCCCAATATCCATGAAATGCTCACACGCCCATGTCTGTGATTGCAAATAATTCATATTGAACATGATCATTTAATAATCATTTCAAATGTAACTGATGTAGATAATTCAGTAAAGTAATTCAGCTATGTAATAGTTACCTGCCATGACTGCCAAAAGCCACCACTCCCTTGAGCACCCCTGCTCAGACCATCCATATACAAGTAAAGATTAGCCAATGCGGCACTTCCCCAATTATACTTTGCCAGTCGAGATGTGTCTGCTACAGCTGAAATCCACCATGTGTAAAAACTACTCGTGCTTGTGTCACAGAATATAGTTGTCCCAAGAAAGGTTGCTAGGAAAACACGAACCAAGTGATTCTTTCTCTCCATGGTATTTGATCGGTAGCCTCTATACGTGTCAAGTACTATCTTAAAACTCACCTTTCTTTTTTTATGGAATATCTCCCAACCATCACCGACTAGCAGTTGCAGGCGGGAGGCATCTTTGCATATTTCCACATCAATAGGAATCCGATCGCCACTGCAACGCAAGCCAGTTATTGCCGCAAAATCTACAGGTGTCATGGTCATCTCTCCAATAAATGGGAAGTGAAATGTGTGTGTCGTATCCCACCAAAAGTGGCTAAGTGCACGAACTAAGTGTCTGTTGCAGTAGGTGGACTTCAGTGCTTTTACTGCGTTGAACATACTCGTTGCTCTTATCATATCTTTCACAGTCTTTAGGAACCCATTAAACCACTCCAATAGTGGCTTCACACTGCCATGTCCACGGTATGTACTGAGCCTATTCTGTATATATCAAATTACATGTCACAGTATAAAACCTGAATGTAACTTGAAATCTAACATAATAGAGGGTAATAGATTCACAAACAATGATATTCTTTAATAATAACAGCGTTTTGTTAACACTATCTCTTTTTAAATTATACAATCGTTGTATTGAATTACATATCGAATTATTTGAATTTTTATCGCATTTTTACAATAGTAATCGCTTTTCATAGTTATTTCACTTTTTAAAATTATTCTCGCTATTGTTAAATTTTACTCGTTTTTATAACATACTTGTCTTCTTTTCAAATTTTTAGCGCTTTTAAAATTAATATTATAGTCTTTTCTTGCTTTTTTATTGTTTAACTTTTATAATTGTTATCACATTTTTTTATCATATTTTTAAAATATGCATCATTTTTTTTAATTATTGTAGCTTTTTTAAATTTTTACTCGCGTATTAATAATTATTATTGCCTATTTACAATTTTTAATTGCTTATCACTAAACCTTATTGACTATTTATAATATATCATTTTTTTATATTTAAGCGATTTTTAAAAGTACTTATCACTTTTTTGAATTATTATTACCTTTTTTTATTTTTAATCAAATTTTAGTAATTATTATCAATTTTTTTTACAAATTATAGCATATTTATTTATTTATTTTTTTAAAAATATTTATTACTTTTTACATATTTATCATGTTTTATAATTTTTAAAAGGCTTTTAGTAAGTATTATCACTTTTTTTTTTTCAATCAGTTTTTAGATTTCTTATTTATTGCTTTTTTAAATTAGTTATCACTTTTTTATATTTAATCACATTTTTAAAAATATTTCTAGCATTTTTAATTATTTATTTATTTTTTTTTTTTGGAATTTTTTTGTTTTTTATAAATTTTTGTTATTTAATCATTTTTTAAAAATTATTTATTGAATTTTAGAATTATTTATCACTTTTTTTTGTTTTTAATAGCTTTTAAAAATATTTTCCAATTTTTTTTAACATTTATCACTTTTTTAAAAAAATGTTCACTTTTTTTAGTTTTTTTATCACTTTTTTTTTTTAATTTTTTTTTTTAAAAATATTTATTGCATTTTAGAATTATTTATCATTTTTGAAGTTTTTAATAGCTTTTTTAAAATATTCAGTATTTTTTTAACATTTATCAATTTTTTTTATATTTTATCAGTTTTTATCTTTAATTGGTTTTTTTAACATTTAATCACTGTTTTAAAAAAAAATTCACTTTTTTAGTTTTTAAATACCTTTTTAAAAATATTTATTGCATTTTAGAATTTTTTATCACTTTTTTGGTTTTTAATCGCTTTTTAGAAATATTTACCATTTTTAAAATAGTTTTTGTTTCTTTAACATCCTACATATAAAATCTCCCAACAAATTTAGCAGTTAAAATGGAAACATACCGGCTGTAATGGGTGAGAAATGTGAGACTCTATGTCTAAGTAGATAGTCGTTGAAGGAGGGAATTTCTTCCGAGGTGTTACTCTTTTGATCATTGATGTCCTGAAATCGCATGATAATTCCTTCATATGATCTCCAGCAGCACCATGGGACATTGTTTGTGGATGAAAGGTAGGAATATGCAAGGTGAGGAGAGGGAAAGATAGACCTGGGCGCAATGGGAGTAAAGAAGAATGGAGGAACATTAAATAATGGAGTTACAGGGGTAGGTGTAAAAATTAAAAGGGGGTTGGGGAAGTGTAAAAATTCAAGGGGGTTATGGAAATTTAATAGCTGGGTCCTATAATATTAATGGGTTAATGACAACATCTCTTTTACAGTCAATGTAACTTACACGTTGCTCCATATCTTTCAAAACTTACACCTAACCCCATCTTCATGTCTTACTATTTACACATTCTGATCTCCAAAATCATATCGCTTTTTGAAAATATTTATCACTTTTTTAAATTATTATCAATTTCATTAATTTTAAATAATCTTTTTAAAATTATTATCGCTTTTTTGAAATTATATCACTTTCTTGGGTTGTAATCGCTTTTTTAAAAGATCTATCACTTTTTTTCAATTATTTTCACCTTTTTTTAATTTGTAATTGCCTTTTCATAATTATTAGTTTTTAAAGATAAGGGGTAAAGTGTAAGTTACTTTTGACCATAGGGGATGTTTTCATTAACCCTTAAGGATATGAAAAGGCGATAAACACCTAGGAAAGGCAACAAGAGTTTTAAAAAAATGATAAAAATTTGAAAAAAGTGTCACAAATGATAAAAATTTTTAAAAAATTATAAATATTTTTAAAAAATGATAAAAATTTAGGAAAGGACACTAAAATTTATGAAAAGGTGAAATTTTTTAAAAAAATTGATAATATTATATAAAACATTTTAAAAAGAGATAAAAAACTATTAAATTTGTAAAAGGTGATAAAATTTTTTAAAAAGGCAATAATATTATTTAAAACATGATAAAATTTTAAAATGGATAAAATTTTAAAAGCGATAAAATTTTTAAAAAGGACATAATATTATTTTAAAGGCGATAAAACAAAAAAAATGATTTACAATAAAAAAAGGCGATAAACAAAAAAAAGTTGATAAAAGTCATAAAAAAGTGATTAAAAAAATGAAAAACCGAGAGTATTTTAAAAAGTTCGATTATCTACGAAAAAATTATGAAAATCTTGAAAGTACTCAGATGGTTTAATTTACCCACATTGGCTGTATTAACTCCCTCTTACCAACAAATACAACTACTATTCCTACATTAATTCACTTCTGCATATTAAATCAAATTTCTCATATTAATTCTCATTCCTTTTTTTTATTCCACTCACCTTGTTTTTGTTATGTTGATACATACTGCTATTTCTCTCAAATTATTTAATACTATTTTTTAACTTTTATCTTACCTTAAATCAAACTCATCACATTAACTCTCTTTCTCTCAAAGTATTTACCACTATTCAATACCATTTTTTCTTACTTCTATCTAAATTATTTACCACTAACATGTTAACAATTATATTTACTAAAGTTTTTAAATATAATATTACACATTATTTTATCTTTTTACACTTTATTCCTTTTATAAACTAAACTTATTTACATTTACACCCGATAGAATCAAGTAATCGGTAAAAATCTATTACATGGTACTATTTTATTTTATTTTTTTCATTTTCTTCAATAGCCACGTGGCAACTTGCTGCAGTGGCATTGTAGAATCTCCCCAACAAGTATCCTAACGAATGATAACTTGAGGAGTGCATTTTATTATGTACAGCTACAAATAACAGACCTCAATTGAACAAAAGCTTCTGCACATGTTACTGTAAGGTGTTGGTACAAAATATGGTCACAAAAAAATGGAGCCTCATATGTCTATCATATACACAAGGGCATACTAACAAAGGCTCTAATTATAAACTAAGGCTTGGTTGCTACAGATGCTAAAAAAGAGGGCTGTAAACCCCTTAACAAAAATATGGGTTATCTCGGCCAATAAACTTCCAAAACACCAACCTACTGGTATGCAGCGAAAATGATGACCATCACATACACAAAAGAATGATGCTAATCTGTTGCTTATTTTGCCTTCCGGGTGTTCTTCCTTTTATGCTTACCTGTTATAGCAACATCTTTTTCACATTTTTGATTGAAAGGATTTTCTCTTTCTGAACATTAACACCACCCAATTTAAGTCGTTCTTCCGCAAACCAATTTGATGCTTCACGTTGCACTTTTGCTAAGAGTTGATTCTCTTCACATAAAATAAGGTCCAATAAGAAACGACACTACTGCTCTTGTGAGTCCCACTAAAAAAAAAAACGTAACTCAAATCAAGTTTGGCTAAAAACAATGAACATGCATGTATAAAACCAATTCCTCTTACCTCATTCGCCAGTTGCAAAGTGCCTACTTTAGTAGGATTTTTCATGAAGTAGGTAACAAGTAATCCACAATCATTATAGTTTGGTTGCTCTAGGAACGAATCATGCTTAACCTTCTGAAAGTCAAAAAACTTAAAATGTGGAGGCTTCACGACAAGATCAAGTGCCTTACACTGAAAAAAAAAAAACAATTTCGAACAGACAACAGTAAATATGTAAATAAGCTCCAACATATAACAATGGCATGTATGTCCTAAAAAATTTGCGATGCCAACGGCGTACCTGCACATCCATCTTCTCAATGTACCGATGCATGCTAGAATTAGTATGCAGCGTGTTCTACACAGAGATATTGCGAAGAGTCAAATCCATAACAAACAAGAAAAAATGGTAAGGTTCATGCATTGGCAGAAAAATCTGAATCACCAATGAAATTAGTATGTGTACAGCCATGACCGTATAACCACAAAAGCATTCCTAAAAAAAAAAAAAGAAAATCACATACCATCTACCTTATCATAGTTCGTCACATCGTCAAGAAGCAGCTCTGCAAACTTCTGATTCTTACATAAATAGAGTACAGATTCATCTGGCCATGAAGCCATAAACTAGATAATAAGGGAACTTGTCAACACAACCAAAAAACTAGTGCACATAGCTTTTACAGGAACATATAAATAAAAAAGGCTAAGAAGGTATAAGTTATACCGTGAAGTCAAGCGTCAACCACCAGTTCCTCATGACTGATCCTTGGCATGAGGTTTCCCTTCAACTTAATGAACCTAGGCAATAATAGAGAATTAAATAACATTTGAAATTGCTTAGATGATAGAGAAATAAAACCTAGAGGGCTGGACTTACACATGTTCAACAAAGAGCACGATTACAACGGTAACAAAACGGAGAGTGTGAGGACGGTCCTTTGGTGTGATGTCTTCTTCTTTGCTTTAATGGGCAACACTAGGAATAATAGAGAAATGATGAGGCTATCCAATTGAACTAAAGAATGAAAGAGCAAAATGTGGCCAGATCTAGAAGAAGATTCAGGCAAATTGAAGAATGGTGGGCATGGGTGTATACTTTTTTTTCTCCCTTGTCTCTTGGCGGTAAGTTGATATAAACAAGAAAAAGTGAAAATAACTAATTGCCTAGGGTTTTGGTTTCTATAGGCGAAATATATTTTTAACCTAGGAGGGTTACGGGAAAAAAGAAAAAAAAATAATAAGAAAGAGTTTTATTTGGGTGATTATGACTTGGTTGGGATTTAGTTAACAAAAACAGAATTAAGTAGATAAATTTAATTGAAAGTACTTTTGAAGAGAAAAAAAAATTCTAGGAGGGGTGCAGTACAAGTATATTTATTTTAATATTAGGGATACATGGGAAATTATTCTATATAACAGTAGCATAAACCCGATTTAAACCATGAACGCATGTAGGCTAAAATTTTAGAACCCTAAGCAAACAAATTCAAAATTGAGTGATGAAAATTTATTTTGACTCATTTTTGCTAGAAGAATCCAATGGTGCTCCCAGATTTTCCATTCTATGCTTGATTGGAATGGCAAAATTGCCCTTAGCATAAAGAAAATGACTTTGAGCTTCTATCTTAGAATTTGACTTAATAACAACTAAAGGAATTATCTAAGGATTAAGATTATTAGTTTTACTTTTATTTTCTAAGTTGATAGGTAAAATTATAAAAATACCCTTGAGGGTAAAAAGGGTAATTTTTGCATTTATTGGAAAGTTTCCTTTTTTTTTAATTTCTAGGGTTATTACATAACTAATTCTAATCGTGAAGAAACTTTTTTTCCTAAAATTCTTCCCAATGATCTTTGCTAATATGACAATTTTTTATTTTTTTTCATAATAGGTGCTTAGCCATTCTTGAATTATAGTATTGCCCTAAGATGGACCAAATATGTAAGCTTTCATATAGTATATATTCATCCTAGTTGAAGAAAAAATTAATTGAAAAATTTTATATTAAAAGACATTTTTTTTTTTATCATAAAACAAACTTTGGCCATACTTGTTAAGTTTAAATTTTAAGTTTTATAAGATATTTATTGTATTGGAAATATTATTTGATAGTAATATGGAACCAAGGAGAACATGTTTGAGGCAAAAAAAAAAAAAGGAAAAAGCCTTTAGTGGTAATCTAGGAGTTTTAGCCATGAAAAGTAAGATAACGCAAAAGAAAATTGCATACAATACTTGATTCTGTAACTTAGAATCAAGCACGAGCAAGTTTGTAGTAAAAAAATAAAATTTAGTGATAACTTAAAGATTGTTTTAGTATTCTAGTGCTGATATAAATTTAATTAAATAGAAAATGATAAAATTAGGTTTCATTAAAAGAATAAAATAACTTATAATATAAAAGCTAAAAAGGTCGTTCAACTTTTGTTTGGTTCCAAGTAAAAAGGTTGTAAAAAATAAAAATAAGCCATTTTGAATTAAGTTGACTTAAGTTAAAATGAATAAGGCATAAATTTTTAATAGATTTTTTGAGGTTTTATTCAAAATATAAGAAAAAAACATACAAGGTAAGTCCACAAGTGGAACATTCAATGAGAAAATTAAGTGAAAAATAATTTTTTTCAAGAAGTATGACACAAATATGGGGCATGATATCAATGTATAGACTTGGTAAGTAAACATTAAAAGTTTTTCCAAAGACATGTAACCATAAGTAATTGTACACTACTAAAAAAATGTAAATTCTCTACTCTTGACTTTTAATAAAAAAAAATGCACTCATCTCCAAGGTTTCAAAATCTGTACTTGCTTTCTATTTTATAGTCGATCAATGTGATTATTCAAAATATAGTGGTCAAGTCTTGTATAATTTTTTTTTTATCTTCTTGGACAATTAATGCCTACATATTGATTTAGAAATTATGCTCATATCACTAAGGTTTAAAAATTTAGTCTTACTCATTATTCTTATAATATAACAAGTCAACCATAGGAAAAAGAATTATAGAAAATAGAGAAAAATAATCACAGATTTTTTAATTTTCATGATTTTAGTGATAGGGACTAACAAATTTGATTCTCATTGAAAGATCGAAATAAAATATAAATTAAGAATAAAAAGGTCAGCTAACATTTTTATGTACTTGTATTGTTTTATGAATTCTATTAGATTTAAATTGTTGATTTCAAACAGACATAATTATAACGTTTTTTAAACTTTTAAGTTCCAATTAGAGTACTTTATTCAAGTTTAAAAAGTATGAAAAATTGACAATTTGTGTTTAAGGAGATTTACAAAAATCTGTATAAATTAATTAAGGACATATTTGTTACAAAATTTTAACTTATTATGGCAATTTAAGTTTTTTTTTCTCCATTAAAAGTTAAGCTTAATATATAACTTTAAGTAAATGTACTCATGCTAAAAAATAGAATCAACATGCGAATTTCTTTTCTTTTCTTTTATTTAGAAAGCACATGTGGAACTTCCAATTTTTTTTTTTCTCTTTCCCATTTAGAGTCATGATAGTGCTAATTATACCAATAATAGATATAAAATTCTGAATTTGGGTCTCATTAAAAAAATATTTAAAACATGCAATCACAACATAAAATTATTAACTTCATCTTTTAATAGCTAATCTAAAACTACTTTCAGACTATGAGCCTCTAACATAAAATATAATATTCAACAAAAATTGCTCCAAATCTTTATATTATTTAGTATAAAAAAGAGTTAATTTCTAAGAATAAATTTTTTTTGGCTAAATTATATGATCTGCCCTTAAGGTATCCCTATTTCACATATTTACCATTGAACTATAGATTATTGCAAAAGAAGGTTTAACGTAATGTTTTGTAGCAAAACTACCATTCCGTCTGTTAGTGCTGACATTTTAAGGTTGGTGCCCAAAATGAAACATCATCAAAGATAATTATAAGTAAAATATGATGGCTTTTATTGTGTCAGATGCTTTAATTTGGAATGGGCATGTAAAATTTGTGGTATTTTTTTATTTTTTATTCTATGTTTGAATTTTTTTTACTATGTAAGAAGTTATCTGTCATGAGTTTATATTCAAGGAGTATTATGTCCATATTGCTAGAGTTTAGACGCTTATTTTAAATTTTTTGTTGAAATTCTATCAGTATTGACGAACAGAGGGACAATTTTGCTATAAAAATATTACTACTTTAATCCTACATTTGCAACGATCAATAGTTCATGAGTAGATATGTGAAATTGGGTATAGTTTAATGACATATCATGTAATTTAGCCAAATTTAACTTACAATACTAAAGGGGATGGCCATACAGGAAAAGTAATTCTTATAATATTTCTAATATTTTATAACATTGCAAAATGTTAAAAAAATTTGCTAAATGTCCCCTTATTATAATATAATAATTCTAGGGGCCAAGGAATTTTTTTGACCTTTGCTACAGTGATTATTATTATTATTATTATTTTTGCATCATAGGTGCTTTAGCTATACTTGAATTATATTATTGCTTTAAGATGAAACAGACACGTAAGCTTTTGTAGTATATATTCATCCAAATTGGAAAAAAAAACTTAATTGACAAACTTTATATGATAAAGACATTTTTTATAATAGAACAAACTTAAGTCATACTTGTTAAAATTAACTAAGTTTAGTGGGTAAAGTAAGTTTAGTAGTCAAAATAGTAAATTTTTTAAAGACTAAAGACTAAACACATCTCACTATTCATTTTTCTCTATCTTATTATATTTCTTCTCATTTTTTAGGGTCCTCATACTAACATAACTTTAATTAATCAAATAATATAAAATTTGTATATCATTAAAAGAGTAAAAGAACTTATAATTTCAAAGTAAAGAAAAAATGTTAGATGAACTAATATAAAGTTCACTTACATAAATTTGTAGTACATACAATACTTATAGATTTTCATGTAAAACTTTAGCATGAGTTCTACCAATGCCAAATTATTACATACTCATCCAAATTGTGGAAAAAAATTAATTAACAAAAAATTAATGTTAAGGTATTTTTTATAGTACATAGTACAAACTTTAGCATGAGTTTTATCATATATTAATTGACAAAAAGTTAATGTTAAGATTTAGCCTTACCTCTTTTTCAGCCATCAAACAATACTTTTGCAATATCCTAGACTCGAGAGCTATTGTGGTGGAGAAGATGTTTTACAGTAATGCAAATTCATTTAGAAATGGATGTCCTTATGTGGCCATGTCTATATGCAACTTTTCTAGTGCCCGTAGCATTGCGTTTATTGATTTATATATGATATATTTGATTTTATAATATAGAATAAAAAGTGGGCAACTTTATAATAACAAATAAAATTTAGTGACAACTTAAGGGTCCTTTTTAGTGTTCTAGTGCTAATATAACTCCAATTAAAAAGATAACGAAAAAATTGGGTTTATTGAGTTTCATTAAAAGAACAAAACATCTTGTAATGTAAGGGCAAAAATGTCATTTAATATTTGTGCATCTTCATACTTTTAATAATATAAGATTTATTGTTTGGTTTGTTTTCGTGCTTAATTATTGACACTGTTAGCCATGAGTTTATTTATTGATGTAAATTGCTCTTCGGGGTGAGAGATTTGTGTTAGAAGAGATTCTCTAAAGGTCATCAAAGACGGGGTGGACATCAAAGAAATGGAGTACAAACATGGATGTACTCGTGACTTTTATGGATTTTGAATTAATTAAGGAGAGTACAGGCCAAGTTTAGGGAGGATAGATTCTTAACCCCCAAATTTTCTGCATATCTGATGGGTATATATACAAAAATTATCAGAACCTGATTCAAACCCGTATAGTTGGAAAAAAACTCATCAACTGGGTAGGATAGGGTACCTATGGGACCGAGTTGAAATTGACATCCTTGTTTCTAATGGATCATTACAATAATAAAATATTAACTTTAAAATAAAATTGGTTCAAGGTTAAAAATGATACAAAAATCAAAATAAGTCATTTTAAATTAGCTAGGTTAAGTTAACATGGATTGGTTCATTTTTTATTAATTTGCATAAATATCTTGGTCTTAATTAATTGCTTCGATTTAAAAAGTGTTGATTGGTTCATTTATGATGATTTGAGTTTTTTTTTTGTGCTCCAGAATATCCCCGTTTTGGTAGGTGAAGGAAAATGTATTGATTTGCTTAAGTTGCGATCTTCTGCCGGTAAAGTGATGATATTTACTAAGCAAATTTTCTACACACACAAAACCCTAAATTAGATCTGAGATCTTTCATTTAGGCCTTGTTTAACAGCAACTTTTATGACCATCATTAGAGTTTTATATAATTTATTACACCCAATTTGTTTTAACTTTAATTAATTGACTACAAAATAACTTATTTTTATTTTTACATCTTTTTTACTTGAAACTAATTTTAATTAAAAGCCAATATTATGTAGCTGCAATAATAAATTAAAAATACAATTTTTATCATCTTACTAAATTTTTATGAATTTTTTTAGTTTCAGGCCTTAAAAAATAAAAATTCATAAAAATTTAACAACATCATAAAAATTTACTTTTAAATTGATTATTGTATCTGCACAACATTGGTTTTTAAATAAAATTAATTTCAAATAAAAAAGATGTAAAAGTAAAAAAAAAATAGTTAACTTTAGCTAAAATAAATGAACCTCGATAAGAGAGAGAAAGCTGTTGAAGCTAAAATCTTTTACGTAGATGGTTTGAAAATTTAGTTAAGGTTGAATTCATAGATCTCATTTGTGTCAGTATGTTTTGCTTAGTCTAGCTGTAGCATGTGGCTGAGCTTTTCTTCTCTAAAGGACACTTTTCGGCCCTCGTTTATATTTGGGCTGGACAAACCCAATGAGGCCTCATATGTCCAATTCCATAAAGTTGGGTCAGTTGGATATAAAACTTGAAAGAATGGCAATGCCATAAGCTATCCAAGAAAAAGTAACTTATGTCTCATGGCCATTTTATACAACCAAAGCTTATGACCAAGTTAATTTATTAACACAGTAAAATTTCAATAATTTGTATTTCATTGCCGACTCTAGACATCAGATTGATGAGAAAACATAATAAGTTCGAACTTTGTAATGCATCAATAGCATCTATATTCACGTTTAACATATGTGCACAAAACAATAGCGGAACTATACTTGCAAAAGTCATTTTATTTACTTTAATTAATGAAATGAATCAATAAACTATAAATAAATTGTGAAAAGGGTTGAATATTGTATTCTAGTTGGGCGCTAAATCTTCTAGTTGGGCGATAAAAAATTAAATAATTTATTTGAAAGTGTATTACTGAACCATTTAACCAAATTGTAAGTTTTTCTTCTAATCATGTACTAGTTACCTTCTTTTAGAAATTTTTTTTTGTCACCTCCTAAACCTATGACATAGATTTTTCTTTTGAAATTGTAATGACATAGATTTTTGTCAACAAAAAATTGAAAAGGAGAAAAGGACAATGTTGAGGATAATTTGAGTACTATAGTTTTTCGATTTGAAAAGCGCTCAAAATTAGAAAGAAATTAGGTGAATCGGCTGCATGCTGTTCCAGCAACTTGTTGTTCCGAAGGCCAATTGCAAGAAAGCAAAATTTGAGACGAGGAGAATAAAGAATAAATAGCTTAGAAACTTAAATTCTGCAAATGTCCGTTCTTGGCCTGAACTTTTTTACTTTTTATTTTTGTGTTTTATGTGCATTTAGCTATTGAGGTTGAAAATGTTGCATGTGGATGATGATTGGAGCCTCAATTCTGGTTTGAGTCACCAACATAAGGCTTTGGTTCAGTTAGACCAGTGAATATGTATGATTTCAATTAGATCCATGTGGATAAAAGTTTAGCCTTTGTTTTTTTTATTGTTTTGAAATATTTTCTACTCTTTTCATGTCTGGATGTGATGTATAAGATAACTTCCTGGTGGTTTTAAAATGACCGGTTGTGTTTAAATGTGAGGTTTGAGATGGTGGCAAGTGATAGAAGGCAAAGTTTGGGGGCAACAACAACTCTATTTTTTAATTATTGGGTTAACCCCAATAATAGTCCGTCACAAATTGTTTTGATTGCATGCAGGTTACCACATACTGGAATGTTGCGGATCTATATATAAAACACGTCTCGCGGCCATGCATTGGAGAGCGAAGTTGCGTTGAAAGGCGGTTTTGTTATTACTTTTTCCATCATCATCATCATGAGGATAGATTCTGTTTGCTTGATGTCTTCTCTGTAGAGAATGTGAGGTGCGGCTCGCCGGCTGCTAGGCGAGGGGATTTGGCACCAAAAGAAGCCTCGCAAGTGTACGTTGTGAGTTGCATAAAACTGATTAGGAATGTTATTATATTTTGATTTTTCTGTATGATGATAACTGCAGGTTAAAGAATGGCTTCCATATGTTGTAAGTGAATCGACAGTGCATTAAAGTCATTGGTGAAATTGTGGTGGAAAGTGGTTTACGAAATGAGGGGGAACTAAAGACGTTTAGGTAGCGACGGCGTCATATAGGACTGAGTGGTGGCAATGAATTTTGAAAAGAATATGTAATTGATATATGATCTTTTAAAGAAATATTCATTATTACTTTATAAAATTTTATATGATGATCCTACTTATTAAAAAATACATTAAATTTGTTTTGATTTCTCCACTAAAATAATTTTCTGACTCTGCTATGTGTCTAGGTGTTTGTGGCCCTCAATACATACAGGCACTATAGCTGCTGTGATCACAGAGGAGGAGTTTTGCGTGCCCTGTTCTGCTTAGAGTGTAGAGAGTGAATCTGTATTTGAGTCTCTAGCTCATGAGTCCGATATTGTGATTGTTTCTTTTGTTTCCTTGCTTGCTTGTTGCTGATATGTTTGATGTGTTTCGGTCTGAAATTTTTCATGAAGCAGCAGTTGTTGGACCCACTAACGGACCACACAAAACAGCAAGTACAAAATTTGCAGCCTGACTTCTGTGTAGCTTCACTACTCCATATAACTATGATCTTTGAATATTCAAAGCGTAAAATGCTCCGGCACTCTTGGTCATAACCACCGCAGTCTCCGCCGCACCCTCCACCGCTCCCTTATATCCCTCCCATCCTCTACCATCTTCTCTTTTCTAAGTCTCCCAATTCCAATCCCTGACAAAAAGATCCAATACAATCAATTCCAACATCACAAAACAGACTTCGGGTAGTACTATGTTTTCTTGGGCTTCTCTGTCCAAATCCTCATCCCAGTTGTCTCCTTCCTCTGTCACCCGCTTCCGATACTCTGCTCGCTCGTTCCTCCAATCAAACGCCTCCCCGTCATCATCGCCGCTGTCCCTCGCCGCATTCTGCTCTTTAAATGGTGGGTCTGATAATTATGGGCAGAACCAAGAAGAAGGCACGCTTTTGCAGCTGTTTCTGAGGTCGATTTCTTCCGGGGTTGTGGTTGCTGCCGCCAGCTTGGGGTTCTGTTACTTCTCTGATTCCTTTCTCGGTGATAATTCTTACGTCACTCTCACGGATTGGGATAAAGGCACCGCTTGGGCCGCCGAAGCCGATGAGATTCGGCATTCTATTTCTCATAAGAGACCAAGATTTCTCTTTGGAGGTGAGATTATAGTTCATAAGAATATTTCAAGTACATTTGCAACCATCCGAAAGATAATATTTTCCATTGTTTCAGACTCATACCGGAGAAGGGTTTTCTTCAATTATGAGAAGCAGATTCGAATGCAGAGTCCCCCCGAGAAGGTCTGAAATGTCCACCATGAACTTTGTATTTTTTAAGATTCTTCTCGAGTTTTACATTGATATTTGGGGTTAGCTCTGTTTAGGTGTGATAGCCAAAGGCTATTGCCTTCTCGGTAGTAACTCCCTGTCAGAATATTGGCCGAGGAGTCTGACGTCACCCAAGAGAGGATCTTTTCACTGACCTCGGAAGGTGCGAAGTCAAACACTATGAGCTCGAGACTTTGGTTAGCTCGTCAGGAATTCCGAGGACAACACCGTCTCCATCGAGGGGCTAAACTGACCGTCTTCGGGTAAGAGAGCCATCTCCCTGAAGCAAGGGAGAATCTCCCCGAAGGAAGAGGCCCCAAAGAGGTCTTCCTCGAACAAGAAACACCTGAACAAGGGAATCCCCGAACTATGGGTGTGAGTCCCGAAGAAGGTGTTCATCAAGGGCGCTCCCAGAATTATGGGATAGATCCCGAAGGAGGTGCTCGCACCGAAGGACGGATAGAATCCGAAGAGGGTGCCCGCACCGAAGGGAGACCTCGCCCAGGGGACCTCGGGAGTACGGTATGAGCATTTAAGGAGCCTCTGACATGTCACCCACAAGCCCTACACGTCACATCTGAACGGCGAAATGACACGCCGCAGCCGCCCCAGTCCTGACACAACCCGTCCGGGTCCAGGGCTAAAAGAGGCTGCAAACGGCTGCCTGTCCCCTAGGTCCAAAGAGACAGATCAAATCCGACCGAACACGTGTCATGATCTGAACAGACCAGCTACTCCTATAAATACTAGGAAATGGGACTGGGCAAAGGAAGGGCATTTTCCTCTCTCTGAGAAAACACAGAACAGGCAAGACACTTGATCCCTTAGTGTTCTTCCTCCACTCTCACTCAGAAAACTGACTTGGGCGTCGGAGGGTCCTCCCCGGAAAAGCAAACCGGGGACCTCCTAACCTTTTCTTTGAGCTTTTCAGGCGCACTCAGCTGGGAAACCTGAGCTCCAGGCGCTTGCCTCCACAGGAAGTCTCTCCACCTGTCAACATGACAGCAAACGAAGATGCCTTGGGGCATCATTTGGCGCCGTCTGTGGGAAACCACTCCCAGGTAGCTGTTGTCGAAACTCAGCGTTCGAAGGACAAAGGACTCCCGAAGTCCCCGTCCGCGCCTGAGACCCAACCAGCTACCGAACAAAGTCCCCCAGAGACTTCCTTGCCTGAAGAGGAACGCCCTCTTGTCATCACCATGGGTTTTTTCAGAGACTTTCAGAGGTCTGTTGTGGCTGAAATGACACAACAAATAGACCGAAGATGGCCGCAACCGGCCCAGGCGCAAAAACCCACTTCGCCAGCACGACCTCGGGAGAAAAGCCCAAGGGCAACCCATCATAGCTCGGGAAGTGGGGAACCACGAGAAGAATCCTCGACAGATAACTTGCCCCTCGGAGCACGGCTGGCGGAAAGAGCAAGGTCTGAACGACCTGAAGTCCCGTCCAGAAGAAGTTTATCACCAGAGGCAAGGTCCCCCGCACCTCGGTATCGAAGTCGCTCTCCGAAGAGACGGCAACAGTCCTTTTACCCAAGAAGCTCCAAGAACCAGGAAGAGGAGCCCAGTGCTACGCTCCTCCTGAAGAAAGTCTTCGCAAGACTGGAGAGAGTGGAACAGCAAGTGGCACGCAAGCCTGTTTGGGCCAGGCTAACTGAAACCGTCTCTGGAGATGAAACTCCGTTCGCCTGAACAGTAGTCGAGGCGGCCATGCCAAGTGACTTCAGGCTACCTCGGCTAGAGACCTATGAGGGCCGGACTGATCCCCAGGCCCACCTAAGAAAGTACAAACGCAGCATGGTGCTACACGGGGCTGATGATGCTACACTCTGCAAGTGCTTTGAAGTCACCCTCGCAGGACCAGCAACTGCCTGGTACAATTCCCTGCCTCCCGGAAACATCAGGGGGTTCCAGGAGCTGTCCACAGCGTTCACCCAACAGTTCATTGGGAGCAAGCCGACGGCGAAGATGCCCGTCCAGATGTTTGACATAGCACAAAGAAACGGGGAGACCATCCGTGACTATGTCGAGAGGTTCAACAGAGAGGCCCTCAATGTTCCGGACTTTCGTCCCGAAATCCGAATCCTCGCCATGACGAGGGGCCTTCGGAGGGATTCACACTTGTTTTATGAATTCTCCAAAGATCCCCCAGACACACTGGGAGAATTCTATCGAAGGGCTGAACAACATATGACAGCCGAAGAGCTGAGAATGACTGGACCGAAGGCTGACCATATCCACGCTCGTGGCGAAGGGTCCAGCCAGCAAGCCCGGTGTCCAACGGAACAGTTAGGCCAACCTCGGAGAATGCGAGTAGGAGGAAGGAAGCCCCAAAACTTTACACCTCTGAGCACCACGAGGGCTAACGTCCTCATGGCATTGGAAAAACAGGGGGCTCAAATCCAACGACCGAGGGGCATGACTGCTGACAATAGAAGGAACATGAAGAAGTTCTGTCAGTTCCACCGTGATCACGGTCATGACACCGAAGACTGCTTTCAGTTGAAAAAGTACATTGAATCACTGATAAAGCAGGGCCAGCTTCGGCGTTATTTGAGAATGCCTTCCCCGAAGGGGAAAAAAGAGGAAGAAGGAAAGCCTGATGACGAGGATTACGATTCAGACAGGCGAAGGAACCGAAGTCCGAGAAGGCGTCCTCCACCTTCGGCAGGAGTAATACAGACGATCACAACCGGGCTTCCATCCTCGGAAAGGAAAAGAAGGGCCAGAGAGATAGCGGTGATGGAATATCAGAGCCCAACAAAAAAGTTGGCCCGCCAGGATGGCTCCACCATCGTATTTCCCCATGACGATCCATTGCTGATAATGGCGAGGATAGGAAACTGGGACGTCAAGAGGGTACTGCTGGAAGATGGGTCAAACGCAGACGTCTTGTTCTCACATTTGCTGCCAAGCTTGGGCCTATCCAAGAGTGACCTCAAGCCTGTTACTTCACCCACGTTCGGCGTAGGACCATCTGAGCTACCTGTCCTCGGGTGGATCGACCTCCCCTTGATGATGAAAGGAACTTCGGAGAAAGGAACTGCTGAGTTGTTCGCCTCTACCATGGCAAGGTTCATAGTCATGGACGTTCCTTCGTCATACAACGCCATCCTCGGCAGACAGACACAGGGAAATTTGCACATTCGCCCTGATGTAAAGTACCTGACCGTCACCTTCACCACCAAAGAAGGAGACGCAAAAATCTTCATTGATGAAGGCGAGGTGAGAAAGGTGTTCGTCAGAGCACGAAAAGCTCCAGCAAGCAACTTAGCACATGCTGTAGAAGCAAAAGAGCTGGAAAGGGGCGAGGCAGAAGATCCCACAAAAGCGGAAACAGAAAAAGTAGAGCTTGTCCCAGGCCATAGCACCCGAATAGGGAAAAGCATGGCCGAAGGAGACAAGGAAAAACTTGTATCTTTTCTGCTTACAAATAAAGATCTGTTCGCCTACTCGCCGAAGGACATGCCAGGGGTAAACCCTTGCGTAATCCAGCATAGCCTCAAAGCGAGTCCGGAAAGTAAAACCTGTCCGGCAAAAGAAACGGAGCATTTCAGCTCACAAAAGTGACTTCGTCAAGACCGAAGTCCAGCGTCTGATAGACGCTAGCGTTATCCGGGAGGTAAACTACCCCGAATGGCTAAGCAACGTGGTAGTTGCCACAAAGGAAGGAAGTATTAAGCTCCGGATGTGCATCGACTTCAGAAATTTGAGCGATGCTTGCCCGAAAGATTCATATCCTCTTCCGCCAATAGACCAACTGGTAGACTCAACTCCCGAGTGCGGGCTCCTAAGTTTCTTGGACGCTTTCAGTGGTTACCATCAGATAAGGATGGGCCCCGAAGATGAAGAGAAGACTGCCTTCATCACCGAGGGAGGAACATATTGCTATATTAGGATGCCCTTCGAGCTCAAGAATGCAGGAGCCACCTACCAGAGGCTGATGAACAAGGTCTTCAAAGACCAAATGGGGAGGAACATGGAGGTGTATGTCGATGATATGATAGTCAAGAGCAAACTGCCTGGCTACCACGTTGCAGATTTAGAGGAAACCTTCCAAAAATATGATAGTCAAGAGCAAACTGCTTGGCTACCACGTTGCAGATTTAGAGGAAACCTTCCAAAACCTCAGAACCTTCGGGATCCGCCTTAATCCTGAGAAGTGCATCTTCGGGGTGACCTCGGGAAAGTTCCTTGGGTACATGGTATCCGAAAGAGGCATCGATGCTAACCCCGAGAAGATTAAGGCTCTGCTTGAATTCCGAACTCCTGCCACAGTCAAAGACGTGCAGAGACTCACCGGAAGAATAACCTCTCTGAGCAGGTTTATTTCCAGGTACGGAGATAGGTGTCGACCCTTCTTCAAAGTCCTCACAAAGGCAGCAAAGATGGAAGGCGACCTCGGAAGGAATGGTCATCCTTGGGATGAAGATTGCCAAAAAGCCTGGGAAGAACTCAAAGTCTACTTGGCCAGCCTGCCGACTCTGCGGCAACCTCGGGAGGGAGAGCCCCTCGTATTGTACCTCGCCGTCACGAAAAAAGCTGTGAGCTCGGTCCTCGTGAAAGAAGAAAGGCCAAAGCAATGGCCGGTCTACTATGTCAGCAAGTCCCTGCATGGCGCCGAAGTCAGGTACACTTTGCTTCAAAAAGCTATATATGCCTTGGTACTTGCAGGAAGGAGGCTACGGCCATACTTTCAGGCTCACCCCATTATCGTCCGAAGTACCCTGCCTCTACGGGATGTTATGAGGAAAGTTGATCATTCGGGAAGGCTTTCCAAGTGGTGTATAGAGCTTGGCGAACACGACATCACGTATGAACCCCGGAAAGCTATAAAAGCTCAAGCTTTGGCAGACTTCATCGCCGAAGTACCAAACACCGAGGAGGGACATTCATTTTCGGGCGAAGACGAGCCAGAATGGACGTTATACGTTGACGGGGCCTCAGGATCCGAACACCAGGGAGCTGGAGTGATTATCAGAGGCCCCGAAGGCCTAGAAGTAATGAAGGCCATCAAGTTCAGTTTCAACGCCACCAACAACGTGGCCGAGTATGAGGCCCTCATAGCAGGATTACGCCTGGCCAGAAAAATTGGCGTGAGAAACTTGAAAGCCCATAGTGATTCCCAGCTGGTGGTCCGGCAAATGGCAGGGGACTATGGCGCGAAAGACCCGACCTTGGCGAAATACCATGAGTTGGTAACAAAGCTCATTCGGGAGTTCGACATCGTGAAAATCGAGAACGTACCCCGACGGAAAATGCTGAGGCAGACTGTTTGGCGAAATCCAAAACTTGCGCCGAGGTGCTAAGCCACCCCAGCATCGCGGTGTTAAGCATAGCGACCTCGGGGAAAGGATGGAAAGAACCAATCAAAACGTATCTCGCAACTAACACACTCCCCGAAGACCCCAGCGAAGCCGCAAAAGTGCGAAGGCGCTCCGGACGTTTCTTCTTAATTGGGGAAGAACTATATCGGCAAGGATATGCAAATCCACTACAGAGGTGTGTTAGTGAAGAGGATACTGAAATGATCCTCGAAGAAGTTCACGAAGGTGCCTGTGGTTCGCACATCGGAACCGACGCCCTGGCAGCAGTGATACTTCGCCAAGGATACTTCTGGCCTACCCTGAGAAAGGACGCCAAGCAGTTCGTCCAGAAATGTGGTAGTTGCCAGAGACATGCGAACATCCAAAGAACACCCTCAGAGTTCGTGACTTCGGCAGATTATCCTTGGCCCTTCGCAGTTTGGGGCATAGATCTCATTGGGCCACTCCCAACGGCGCCTGGAGGCGTAAAGTTTTGCGTAGTAGCAGTAGACTATTTCTCTAAGTGGGTCGAGGCAGAACCTCTGACAACTATCTCGGCAAAAGAAGTGCAGAAGTTCGTATGGAAAAACATCGTATGCAGATTTGGCATACCGAGGGTACTCGTAGCGGACAATGGATCCCAGTTCGTAGACAAAGGATTCCAAGAGTTCATTAGCGACCTCGGGACAAAAATGCACTTCGCCCCAGTAGCTCACCCCCAAAGTAATGGGCAGGTAGAAGTATCCAACAGGACCATAAAAGATGGTCTGAAAAAGAGACTGAGGGAAGCAAAAGGGAAATGGCCAGGAGAACTCCAAAGCGTGTTATGGAGTTACCGAACGACACCCCGAAGAGCCACAGGGGAAACGCCCTTTTCACTCGTCTTCGGTACAGAGGCCATCATCCCCGTCGAGGTAGTACAACCGTCAATACGAGTCCAAGTGTTCGATGAAAAAGGAAATGACCTCGGCCTGAGAACCAAGCTCGACCTCGTCGGCGAACACAGAGAAGTAGCCGAGCTGAGAAGAAAAGCTTTCCAGCAAAGAGTGGCAGCAGCCATTAACCTACGCGCCAGGCCAAAGGGAATAAAGAAGGGAGACCTCGTTCTCCGAAAAACCAAATTTGCACCCCGAAAGCCGTCCCACGGGGTACTTCGCGCAAATTGGGAAGGACCCTACCTGGTACTTGCCGAAGTACGAAAAGGAGTTTATAAGCTCGGTGATGCCGAAGGCATAGAATTAAAAAATACTTGGCACTCAGAGGCCTTGAAAAAATTCTATGCCTAAAAAGTTCGGTGGGAAAGTTGTATTCCACAAGTTGGAAAAATTTGTCTAAGTAAAAAGTTCTGAAGAAGTACAAAACAACAGTCTCACGAAAGCAATCGCCGAGGAAAGTAAAAGTAAGTTTTTCCAAAGTCTCTTGAGCGAATATGTTCGGGACAAAGGAAAGCAAGAGTATAAGTCTCTTGAGCGAATATGTTCGGGACAAAGGAAAGCAAGAGTATGGTTTTCCGAAGTCTCTTGAGCGAATATGTCGGGACAAAGGAAAGCAAGAGTATGGTTTTCCGAAGTCTCTTGACGAATATGTTCGGGACAAAGGAAAGCAAAAGTATGGTTTTCCGAAGTCTCTCGAGCGAATTATGTTCGGGACAGAGGGAAACAAAAGAATCTGGCAAAAAATACTTAGCCAAAGTTGTATCTATTAAGCCAAAGAGTGCTTACAGAGAAGAAAGTTGCTGAAAGACTACAAAAAAGAAGAAGAAAATGAAGACAAAGGGCCCTAGTACAAACTAAGGAACCTCGGCGTCTTGAGAACTGCCAGCCTCTGTGCTTTTGTCAGTAGCCTTCGACGCCGGGAGACAAGGAGGCAGTTTCAAGTGCTCGATCTTGGACCAAGTCCACCGAGGCTCCTTAGGGATGTTCATGCCTTCCAGGAAGGAGAGGTCAAAATCTGGGAACTTCTGCAAAATTTGGTGCCGGACAAGGCAGAAGCCGTCTTGAAAGCCCAACTTCATCATATCATCGGACTCGCGCTTCTTGACCGCCAAATCCGCGTAGTCCTTCTCCAGATCCGCGTAATCCTTCGCCAGATCCTTGAGCTTTCTCCTCAATCCCTTCATCTTCTTCTTCTCTTCTGAAGGCTTCTTCAGAGATGCGACCTCAGCTTCGAGCTGCGCCTTTTCCTCGAGCGTCTTCGCAAGGATTACGTCACTTTCTGACTTATCCTTTTGAATCGCTTCAACGGTCGAGGTCAGCTCCGCCACTCGAGAACCGATGTCAGAAAGTTTCTGGGAGGTGTCTTTTTGAAGTTCCTCTTTCTCTCTTTTGAGCCCCTCCCGAAGTTCAGCAACCTCCTTCTCCGCAGACTGCTTCAGCTGAGCATTTTCGGCTTCCAGCGCCGAACACTGGGCCTTCGTCTTGGTGTAAGCGTCCCAGAGTGACGCCCTCCTTTCTGATTCCCGAGCCACCCGAACTCGGAGGAACCCAGCATACCCCATCAACTGCAAAAAAAGCAAACAAAGGGAAAATGATGCTAAGTAAAAAGCAAAGGTGAAATTGGCACTGAGAAAACAGTGAAGCGTACCTGGGCGGCATGTTCAGTGAGTTTGGGGCCAAAGAGTTGTCACCTGGGTAAGCCGCCGCAAGGGCCTTATAAGAGGCCTCGGTAAGCACCCCTTTGCACATCTGCCTGGCCATCTCAGGACAGTCCTCGGAGTACATATCCATGTCCTCCGTGAACGTCCAGAACGGCTCCTTCGGAACTTTCCCTGCTGGGACTTTGGCATCCCGAAGGGCCCTCTTGCGGGCGTGTTCGGCAACCCAGTCAGGAGCGGCCACCTCCGCTGCACAACAAGGCAGAAAAATTAGTTAAGGCCAGAAAAGTCTTAAGGATTTGCAAAAAACAAAAGGTTGGTTCGACAAAAGTGCAAACCTGCTGGCACCTCGGTAACGTCGTCGTCAAGAATCGACGTCGCCTCAGTAGAGATCCCCTTGCCTTTTATTTGACGCCGCTCCTCGGCAGAAGGGGTCTCCTCCCCATCGCCCTCCAGAAGAGCATGCGAAGGCGTGGGGCTTTGAGGAAGGACGTCGAAAGAAGGGACGTCGGCAGAAGGAACCTCGGGCAAAGGGGCAGCAGGGTCTTCGGGCTCCTCGCCTACCTCCTCCGGAATTTGCGGAAGAGAGGAAGGAGCAGCTTTCTTTGCCCGTTTGGAAGGAGGGCCGCCCGAAGTCTGTTTCCGCCTCCGAGAGGCGGCCTTCTTTGTCTGTTCGCCCCTCTCGGCCTGCCCGGTAAAAAGAGCCTTGTAGAAGGCAGCCGCGTCGTCGCCCATCTCTGAAAAAAGAAAAAGAAGATCAGTGTAAGTCCAAGATGAAGTCATGAAGGGAAAAATGAGAAAGTAACTTACTCTCATAAAAAGACTCATAAGTCTCTTTCCCCCGAAGGAGTTTCACGAGCCAGGAGTCCTTCCCCGAAGAAGCCGGTTTCGGCATATTGAGGTCTGTCTCATGCTCCTTTACCACCTTGAGTTCCCGAAGGACCTCTTCGGTCATGAGCCTCCAGTTGATCGGAAAGGGGTAAAGGGCACGAGGAGGGACCTCGGCAGCCCAGTCAGAGACGGCCCGGATGCGCCTGTCGAAGTCCTCAAAGATAGGTGCTACATCGGCGTCTAGCAGTATCTTCGGGTCAACAACATCCATCTTGAGCCTCCCCTGAGCCCACTTGGTCGGGAAGTGCGACCAAGTCTCCGACTTCTTCAGGAAAAAGAATTTTTGTTGCCACCCTCGCCAGCTGTCTTTGGTGGCAAAGGTGAACATATACTTTTTGCTCCCGGATCCCTGAGGTAGCATAAAGTAGAAGCCACCCTTCGGGACCACGAAGAGCTTGTAGTACTGAAGAAAAACTACAAAGTGAGGTTTTATTTTGAAAACGCCGCACATACAGAGGAAGGCGTTAAAATAACAGTACGAGTTCGGTGGGAGCTGGTTAACGGCAATGCCATGGAAGTCGCAGAACGCGCTAACCATCTCCGGGGGGGATACCGTAGTCTGGCCTTCAATTGGGCTCGGAAAACGGTGATTTCATCACTTCGGTTGGAGAAAGGAAATCAGTAAGGACGGGGCAACCTCGTCACAGAGTAAGAGGGTAAGAAAAACTTTTTCTTCCATTTCGCTAGCTTTGCCGGAGTAGTGCAGCAGGGGTGAGAAAGAAGAGGTTGCCAACTCTCGGGAACAAACATGATGAAAACGAGTTCGGGAAAAACAAAGAAAAAGCTTTGGAAAAAAGCAAAAGGACTAGAACCCACCAAGGGTCTTGCCGGAATTCGGATTTCTGGAAGCCGTCGTGAAAAGTGGTCGGAAAAATGCCTGAAAAAGGAGAACTGCCGCGGAAAATCGGGAGAGAATTAGAAGGCAGAAGAAAGCAAAAGCAGAAGCAAAAAGAGGGTTATGACAGGACTGGTATATATAGGCCGAGAAGGCCAGGTGAACCGTCGTCATTAGTACCCCTCAAAAGGCGAAGCGTCGCCATAACTGCTAAGTGAGCCTGAAAAGTCGCGCCTGCCGTACTCAGTGCATTCTCACCCAGTAATAGTGCGCCACGTGTCAGCCATCGCGCAGCAAACGTGCCGCGTGTCGGTCATCGCGCAGCGAACGTGCCACGTGTCGCCCATCACGTCGAGCACGCCCTCTGACATCGTTTGGTTTAGAGGCGCCGCCCTAGACTGACTCCGCTAGACGCAGGACGCGACGCATGAGCAGACCTATAAAGGCAAAAAAGTAGGTTACCTCGAAGACACCAAAAGACAGCCTGTGACTTCGGGCAGAAGGTCTATCTTCGGTACAAGGTTATCCTATCTTCCCTCGACACGAGGATACCAAGAGACAGCCTGTGACTTCAGGCAGAGGGTGTATCTTCGGCACAGGGACAGCCTATCTTCTCGCGCCTCGAGGACGCAAAAATGCTGCCCATCGCTACAAGCAGAAGAAGGCGTCTTCGGCGCAGATATCATAGCCACAGGACCCGAAAACCGATGAACCGAAGTTTCTCACTTCGGCTTTTCGGAGGGGGGCCTGTGATAGCCAAAGGCTATTGCCTCCTCGGTAGTAACTCCCTGCCAGAATATTGGCCGAGGAGTCTGACGTCACCCAAGAGAGGATCTTTTCACTGACCTCGGAAGGTGCGAAGTCAAACACTATGAGCTCGAGACTTTGGTTAGCTCGTCAGGAATTCCGAGGACAACACCGTCTCCATCGAGGGGCCAAACTGACCGTCTTCAGGTAAGAGAGCCATCTCTCTGAAGCAAGGAAGAATCTCCCCGAAGGCAGAACCCCGAAGAGGATCTTCCCCGAACAAGAAACACCTGAACAAGGGAATCCTCGAACTATGGGTGTGAGTCCCGAAGAAGGTGTTCATCAAGGGAACTCCCAGAACTATGGGATAGATCCCGAAGGAGGTGCTCACACCGAAGGACGGATAGAATCCGAAGAGGGTGCACGCACCGAAGGGCGACCTCGCCCAGGGGACCTCGGGAGTACGGTATGAGCATTTAAGGAGCCTCTGACATGTCGCCCACAAGCCCTACACGTCACATCAGAACGGCGAACTGACACGCCGCAGCCGCCCCAGTCCTGACACAACCTGTCCGGGTCCAGGGCTAAAGGAGGCTGCAAACGGCTGCTTGTCCCCTAGGTCCAAAAGCACAGATCAAATCCGACCGAACACGTGTCATGATCTGAACGGACCATCTACTCCTATAAATACTAGGAAAAGGGACTGGGCAAAGGATGGGCATTTTCCTCCCTCTGAGAAAACACAAAACAGGCAAGACACTTGATCCCTTAGTGTTCTTCCTCCACCTTCACTCAGAAAACTGACTTGGGCGTCGAAGGGTCCTCCCCGGAAAAGCAAACCGGGGACCTCCTAACCTCTTCTTTGAGCTTTTCAGGCACACTCAGCTGGGAAACCAGAGCTCCAGGCGCTCGCCTCCTCAGGAAGTCTCTCCACCTGTCAACATGACAGCAAACGAAGATGCCTTGGGGCATCAAGGTGTTCGAATATTTTGCGTCTCAGAAGACGGGTGCCGGAGAAGTTCTGATGAGGCCAGCGGACTTGATGAGGGCGATTGTTCCCGTGTTTCCTCCTTCGGAATCTGATTATGTGAGAGCTGGATTTCTGAGAGGCGAGAACGTCCTCGGCGAGCTTCATTGTCCCCCTTCCGAATTTTTCATGCTTTTTAACACAAACAACGACGGACTTATATCATTTCCATAGTAAGTACATTACGAGTTGGAAAGTTACGAGATTGTAGATAAATTGTATTTGATCAAACTCTTAACATTTTTGGTACAAACACTTCAGGTACATCTTCTTTCTGACACTGCTCAAGATCCCAGAATCAAGCTTCTCAGTGGCATTCAAAATGTTCGACTTGAATAACGATGGGTGAGTTGTTTTAACATGAAACTAAGAAACAGGTCTCATGGGTTATGTCTAATGAAGGTCTTATGATTAATGTTGTTGTGTCAAATGTGTGACAGGGAGATAGATAGAGAGGAATTCAAGAAAGTGACGAATTTGTTGAGAGCACAAAAGAGGCAGGGAGCTAGTCACATGGACAGGTGCAGGCTCGGGTTCAAGATCGAGCCGGTTGATGATGGTGGTCTGTTGGAACACTTCTTTGGGAAAGTCTCTTTAACGTTTGGTTACAGATTCTGAAGCTGGAATTTGCACACTACGACTTCAAATCTAATGGAACTATATCCCGTAAAGATTTCCCCCTGTCGTTGGTGGCGGCGGCCGAAATTAGCCATATAAACAAGCCGCTCTATCTGGTGGAGGAGCTTGACGATGAGCCCCCGGCTGCAAGACGTACGTATTAGCTACGAGGAATTCAAAGATTTCGCAGACCTCCGGAGGGAATTGCAGGCCTTCTCCTTAGCCATTTTCAGCTACGGAAAAGTGAATGGCATGTTGACAAAGAAAGATTTCCAAAGAGCTGCTTCTCAGGTGTGTACATTAAGCCCTCTTGATCTCAAGTCCTTCACCAACAATCTCCAATTTGTTAGTTAACGCTAACCTTAATTAATTTTTGATTTCTTGGTGTTCAAGGTATGTGGGATCAACATCACAGACAATGTCATCGACATAATATTTCATTTATTCGATGCGAATCGTGATGGAAGTTTAAGCTCGGATGAGTTTGTAAGAGTTCTGGAGATGCGGGTGGGAGATGACACAAAAGCCAGGGAGCTTGGGACCGGTGAATTGATCTCATGCTTGTTCAACTGTGCAGCAAATTGTTCTTCTTCAAAGCTCTTTTAATTGAAATTTTCAGCTGAATTGGGATACAGGACCGGGGTGATTAAAGAACATAGGGCATTCAATTGCTTGGCTTTTTACAAGGTGATTGACTGTCAATATGTAAATGATAATAAGGGAATACAAAATCATTGTAGAATGTATAGAATATTGTAAATGTCATCAAACACTTGTGTGGTGGAGTTGAAAGCATCTTCTCACCACTTGAGCAAGTTCTACGCTATGAATCTTGTGAATTTTTGGAACAAGTTTTGAAAGAGTTTTTCTCCTAAATAGGATTTGATAAGACTCAATATGAATTATTCGAATTCAACGTGACTATTGAATATGAGAAGTCTTTCAACAAAAAAAAAATTGTAAATGCCAATCTGGAAGTTGGTTTTGTACATATAGAGCTCTTGGGTTTTCTTATATGAACTATCTTGTTTAGGATTTTTTAGAGTTTTTTTGGTTAAATCTATAGTTTTTTTCTCACTATTTTAAATACATGCACTTTTCACCTATCAACTTAAATTCATAATTCACCTTTACTATAAAAAATAAAAATCAGACTTTGCCCTTCTATTCCTTTTCCTTAGAAACCTTTATTATAGTTTTGTCCTCACTATTATACAGAAAAAGTAGACTTTATTATGATGCGTGTTAATATTATTACCTTTATCACATCTTAGACTTTTCTCATCCCAATTATAAATTTTCTTATACATATGAGGACATATTAAAAACAAAATCTAAACTAATAGACGACAATGGACATGTTCTTTGTTTTATTTTTTTTTTCATTCAATATTTTGATTGTTTCCTGGTGTGGTTGGTTACTATTAAATTTTTCTTCTGATCATTTATTTTGTTAAATTGTTATTATACTTTTCATTTTAAACTTATAAATATATTTTACATTAGATGGTGTTATTATTTTTTTTATCACTCAATCATGTTTATTTAACAAAAATACATGACACTCAATTGAAGCTTTTCTATGTTAACTTCAAATTATAACTTTTCTCCATTACCTTCATTATTTTTTCTTTAAAAGTTCTTTTAAAAAAAATTAAAATTTAAAGAAATAAGAAAATATATTAAGGGTTAATTAATATAGGCTAGCACTTTATCAGGAAGATAGTCGAGCATAAAATGTTATAAAAAATTAAGGTTAGGTTAAATTTTTTAAGTTAAATCATTTTCTTTGGGAAATAGGTCAATTTCTTTTATTTATATTTGTTAACTATAATGATCTATATTAGATTAATTTTACTATAAATATTACTAGTTCACAACTTTATTATTAATACTCAATGCCTAGCTAGGTCTTTTATACTCTTAACCACAAAGTGGGAAATCAACTTCCTGTTTGTTTTTTCATGCACCTATTAATTAATATCACTATTAATCTTTTGAAATAGAAATTGTCTAATAGTTGAGATTCACATAATATATGATTATTATCATGCTATGATTTTGATGAAAAGTTTCAGTCGAGCCCAAGATTAAGGATGTTCAGGCTTGGCTTGACTCAACTAGAGCCTTAGCCTATATAACGGATAATTGGCTTTTTAAACAATTATCTTGAAAAGTAATGAACATTTTTTTCTTTCAAAAAAAAAAAACTGATAGTTGAAGAGATCATATGTGCATGGCCTAGAGGTGCTGTTAACTCTACAATAGGGTCCTGCAGTCAAAGACAATGTTAGATCCTTAGGACTCTCCGATGATCAAGTTAGATTCTTGGTGAATAAAGAGGAGCTAGAGGGTGAAGAGACAAATATCATACATTGGGATTGGTAACTGGAAGCATTTATATAGCCAGGGGAGATCGTAGTAAATAGTTCTTGGATAGGAATCCTTTGGCTAATCCTGTAATTTTGAGATCATATTTTACTCTGAGATGGAAATTCCCTTACTAGCTTAATGGGCTTTCTATTGTCTATTTTGGGTCTTATATTGGGCATATTTCCTATCAATAGGTCCCTTTCCTTATAGGAAAATGTGGGCCAGGGTCCTGCATTTTCTTTAGATGTTGTCGTTTTGAATAGTGGCCTATGTTTGTTTAAGAAGGGTACAATCCCTCATTTCTTGTGTTAAGCCATGCCTCATCCATCGTCATTTTGTCAGGAAGGGTGCAACGCCTCTTTGGCCATTTCTTCAGGAAGTTGTAAAGATGTCATTGTTTGTATTTCCAGCTCATTTCCTCTTGTGTTGTTGCTACATGTGGCAGGCTCAACAGTCGAAGAAGGAGATGAGGTGACTACTAATTAATGTGCCCGAGGGAGGTAACTGGGCTTGATCATTTTTTCTGGCTGTTCGTGGCCATGAGGCTTTTTCTCACAGAAAAATTTTTTTATAATGATTACAATGATGATTTCTATGAGGTAACCCAAAGGTTATGCGTTTTCCCTATATATACGGTAGAGTTTTTTCATTATTCTTTTTATACTTGAGTGCCTCTTGCTTTGTTAATGTTTTTCTTACTCTTACTCAACATTGTTCGTTATGCTTGTTGCCAGATCTTCTTTTAAATCTTCACAGTTTCTTTCCACCAAGTTTCCTACGATCAGGTAATGAGTCATTTTTCATAGCTCGTAATAGTAGTTTTCGATACTTTTGGTTTGGGCTTTTTGCTATTTTGGGTTTTTTGGTTCGATACTTTTGGTTTGGGCTTTTTTCTATTTTGGGTTTTTTGGACTCTTTCAGCTGTTCCTTCATTCCTCACTAGATGCTGGTGGTAGCCTTGACATATTGCGCAATAGTTTTTCCATATGATGTCTTCAAGATCATTATCCAGGGTTGCTGCTAGTGCGACTGATTTGACAAAGATGTCGTTTTCTCCTAATGTGAGGGTTTTAAAGGGTGTTATGACAGAGTACAAAAACTCTAGCAACGAATTCGGTATTACTAGCCTAACAATGTCTTGGCTGCCCTTTCCCATTATCAGGTGCTAAAGGATAAAAGGCCTTGAGGATGGTGACAAGAGGGCCGATATCCTTACGGTTTATACAGAATAGCTTCAGGTGGGGCTCCACTTTCCTCTACACCTATTGATGGAGTAATTTTAAGAGCACTACCAGGTGCCGCTGTCGCAGTTGACCCCAAACTCTTTTGTGCATATTAACAAGTTCATAGTGGCGATGGTGAGCCCTCTATTGGAGGTTTTTTTTTACAGTTTTACATGCTGGACTTAGAGCAGGATTTTGTCTTTTTCCACATTGGCCCCATCAACTATCATGTCCCTCATTTTGCATAGGTCTTTAGCTAGGAGTAATAATGAGAATGAAGGCTTAGGAGGTAAGACACTAAAGTGTTTGAACCGTAAACATGAAGATGTGGAGGTCATTAAGGGTGAATATAAAGTTTTACTTCAACCGAGGTCTAAAGAATATAAAGCAAAAGGGTCAATTACTATGCTTGAGACACTTGTGTAACTTGAAGGATTTAATTAATCTAAATAGAAGATTATCAAAGGGGAAATTGAATAAAATCTAGTCAACTAGGGACAATATGCATCATGCAAAAATATAAGCTCACTAAGGCTAGCATTTTGGCCAAACTAGTGCCATATGGCTTAACCTAGATTTTTGCATGATTCCACTTCTAATTATGCTTAAATTAGGTCCCAAAAGCCTCATTACAAACCAAAGCTGTTGTTAGTAAGTTCTTCACAAATTCTAGCCAAATTGAGTGAGGAAAGAAGGAAGAAAGTGAATTTTGTGTACACCAAGCTTGCTAGAGGGTTGTTTCAACCCTAAAGAACTTGGAGCTAGGTGTTGCAAGACTTTAGAAGCTACTGCCAGGGAGTTTGTGTGGGTAAGGATCATTATGTAATATTTCCACCTTGAATCTATGGTTGATTATGTGATTTAAGTGAAATAGTAGGCCTTAGGTGATGACCTTGTAGTCAAATGAACAAAAGACCTGTTAGGGGCTAGGGTTACCTTCATATGACTAGGTGATTGCTAGCTAGTTATGTTATGAGCAAACAATAGGATTCGGGATTGAGTTGGCCAGCTTAATTCTAGAGTCTGGAGCTTAAAATTATAGTTAATTTCACTAAATGGGTTTAAATAAAATTGATGTAGATTAGGGAATGCTTGCTAGGCCCTGAAGGCTATCTAGGGTAGTTGGTGTTGTGGTGTGTATGTTCCGCGTGCCTTGTTGCTGTTGTTTGTGCATGCTGACTCTTTGATTATGTATCTATTTTTTTTTTTTGTATATCTTGTGTTTTTATGCTTAATGTTTTCAATGTAAGTGCTTGGAGAGGTTATGTGTTATAATGCATAAATATGAATATGTAGGCTATAAGCTGTCATGGCCCAAATCATCCCCATCCTATTGCTATTCGATATCCTTTAGAAGGTTCATAAGGTAATGTATCATTTTAAACTCATTGGGTGGCTTAGAACATGACAACCAAGATGCTTATCCAATTACATGTTTAGTTTTCAATTTTTGGTCAAGAGGCTACTAAATAGGTTTATCCAATTATTAGGGGTTTTTTTTGTGTTTTAGTGCTTAGTTATATGCATGATCAAGGCATAGGTGATTAGAGACTTAATTTCTTAATCAAACATATGAATTTATCCAAATTGAGAGTTGGTGGGTTTAGTGTTTGTAGGTGTCTGAGTAAGCCTACCGGGGTGTAAGGCATGTGCAAGTTAGCATGTGTTTGTATGTCCAAGTAAGCCTACCTTCAGGCCTACCAAGTGTTCATACAAACGTACATCATTTATTACCACACCACCTTGTTTACATGTCAAAACATGATTGAAAGTAGTCACACGTGAGCCAAGCTTCAACAAGTACCCTTAGTGTCTTGGTAGACCTACCCGGGGCCTTCCTATGCACTACCGAGACACATACTAGTTTGAACCTCTAGGTTATCATGCCATTGCTACATACACACATTTACATGTCAAAAAGTAGGCACTACTAAGGTTACATGTCCAAAATTATATGTACAATGTTAAGCTAAGCTAGGCAACATGCATGCTACATGCACTAAGAGGCTAACTCAAGGGCCTCTTACATGGTCTTCATGCCTACACATACACACACACATACTTCCATTCTTACATGCCATTTATGTAATGATTGCCTTACATATCTTATAGCTTTTACAAAGACTAAAATAGAACCAAAGGCAACTATTCCTCTTGCAGCCATGATAGCCAACATTCATAAACCAGTAGGTTATAACATGAGCATCATTGGTTACCAAAAAAATTCTAACGCATTTGAGCCATACTTGCTTATTCATATGCCTTAGTTAAGTATTATAAAACATTTATTCTTCCACTTCTTTCCATGAAAGGTAGAGAAAATAGGGCGTGAGTACTTGTTACTCAATAAGGGTCCAAAGCACCTAGTGCGTACGATGTCTAAGACATTGCCATAAACATATATACATAGTTCCTTCTCCAAGCACATGGGAAATAAGACAAAGAAAACATAAAAAAACATAGGACAATCCAATATAATCATAAGGAATATAATAAGGATTAGCACATGCATCCAAACATCTAAGCACGCAAACACATACTCAGTACGCATAACTTTATATCCTAGGGCCTAGCAAGCATTTCTTATAAATTTAAACATGTGATCACTTTGGTTTAGTTTAATTAATTAATTATAGATAGCTCTATGTTTTGTACAAGTTTGACCAAGCTTGAAACAAAAACCCTAATGCTTGCCTTAACATAGGCTAACTAGCAACCATAGTGCATATGACACACATAGCCCTAACTTAGCACCTGGGTTCCCTTGGCTTTAAGCCATCGCCTAGGGCAACTTCTTCCCCATGAAAACTCAGATTTAAATCTAGAATTTAGGTGAAAGAATGTATTTGGAACTCTTACCAAGTGAAAACAACAACTGGTTGTCCAAGTAAGCTTGCCAAGACACCACTATGTATTAACTAGGTTACCATGCTCGGTATCGCCTTCATAGTTCTTGGAACTTTCCTTTGGCCTTAGCAAAATTTCTACTATTTATTTCCTGGGTTTAGCATATACAAAAACTGCTTAGAATCTACCTTGGTTTGGCCTTAAGTCTAAGAGGTGGAAAGGGTCCAATCCGGTTCCATCTTGGTGACCAAGTTTTGACTATCTTTAGCCTTAACCTTCTAATAAGGCACTTACTCGGCTTGATTATTCAGTCAACTAGATCAGCCTAGTTTGTGTGTCATTTTTAGCCATATTTTGCCTCTTGATTTAGCCAATTAAGGCCCTAAATATTCACATAAACAGACAAACCCCTTATGGCCACCTGAAGGTCTCCTAGTGCACCTGATAGTGTACATTGTTTTTCCTATGTACTCTTTTCCCCCTTTTCACTAACTTTACATCTCTAAGCCTTATTTGTAATCTAGGCATTAAGCCCCATAAGGTTTTTTTATTAAGGACATTGTGTTTTAAACCTTGTATTCACATAGGTGCATATATATGTGTGCCCGTGAGCCACCTAGTGCCCCTCCCGTAGTACACTTTGGTGCTCTTGGTTATCTTTAACCATGTTTCCCTTAGTTCAAATCCTTATTTCAAGACCCCTATTAGCACTAAATTTCAGCCACTTTTGGCCTTTAAAACATAGCACCACCATACATGCCTCTTAAGTGCACCTAAGGGCACCCCTTCGAGCACTTAACTTTCTTCATCTTTCTTAGCCACTTCCATGACTTGTATCCTATTTATATGATCTTTAGGTACAATTTATGTATAGAGTAAGTACATTCCATGGCCAATACAAGTCACAGACATGACATAAGATGCATGATCCTTATTTAGTTATGAAAACTCATGTCGTGTATTTACTTTTTCCAGGGAAGGGCTTAGTTGACTGACTTGGTGATTTTCTTATAGTTTGTGAAGGTTGTTGTTTCAAGTACTTAGTAAATATTTGATGGGTTTCATTGCTAATGCTCAATATTTATGCTTAATAAGTTCAGTATATGAAGGACCAACTTATTGTTCAATTAGCTTGTAGGCACTTGGTTGCTGTTAGTGTAGGAGCATGCTAATTTTGTACTTAGCCTATTGCCTAAGTAGTTTGGATATGTAATGGAGCCTACATTGTAGTTTGGTGAATTGGGCCCAAGTATGGGTGAGGGGTGGGCACAAGTAAGCCTACACTGGTGTGTATAACCTCTTGAACATATGAACTTGCAAGGCTTTCTAAACTAATATCCTCATGGTTTAGTTGTGCATGAATATTCCTTCGAGTAATCTTGCATAAACTAGCTT
This sequence comes from Aquilaria sinensis, assembly GCA_005392925.1. Taxonomy (NCBI): domain Eukaryota; kingdom Viridiplantae; phylum Streptophyta; class Magnoliopsida; order Malvales; family Thymelaeaceae; genus Aquilaria; species Aquilaria sinensis. The sequence continues at coordinate 204,940 of SMDT01003234.1, read as the reverse complement.
GATAATACATTTTGGCTCTAATTAGACTAAGTTACCTAGCTCAAGTATCCAATATTGCTATCGTAATCAAAGTTACAACTTTAACTAGGTCACATGTCTTAGGACACATGTCCACTGTGTCCTGGGCATTCGTGCAATGTGCCCTCCATGTGTCCTGGTCATATGCACTGGGTGCATCAATAGTGACCTGGACACATGCCTAAGGTGTCCCAATAGTACACTAGGCACTAGTCATGTGTGTCATAGGCACTACACGATAATGCCTTAGGTAGCCCTGGTAGTACTACCACAACTTAGATATATAAGTGCATAGGCTAGGGCTAGTTGTGGGCATGACATCAATAGAGGAGGGAATAAGTCTTTTGCCTTCATTTCCTATAGCAACTTATAGGCGGGGTGGAAGGATCGCCTCTTCTTTACCTTAAGGGGGCTGGCATAGGGATTCCCTTGTGAATTCACTAGCGCCACTCAGTAGGCCCAGGTCCAGTGGCTACCTATATATAAGGGCTTTAAGGGTCACCATTCCTACAATGGCTTGGTTACTTGGCTGAAGTTAATGGTGGGGAATAACAATTTTTTGAAATTGTTCCCCCATCCATTGCATGAATTTTGATGAGACGACACTTAGATGGATAAGGATTAATAGGGCCCATTAGAGTTATCCTGATATGAAGAATCTTTTTAATTGGGAGAAGAACAGGATGAGAGTCTAGTATAGGCTTTTGGGAGTGCTTTTAAGCCCCATCATGGCCCCCAGAATACCAAGAGTATTACTCTGTGCAGGCATCCTTTTTTCCTCAATTTTCATGCCTTTGACTGGCCCTAACTTATTATTTTTTTCTTGAAGAAAGAGTAGTCACGTGAAGGAGTACATGAAGAGGCGCAAGAGTGTCATCAATGCTTTGGTTGATGCTCAAAATATTCCCATCCTACAGGCCAAAGCGGCCATTTCGTCCCTCAAGTCAATCCTTCAGGTGTTGGATTTTTCTGAGTCTTATCTAGAAGCTCAACTGGTCTATAAAAGGTCATGCCCTATAGCTCCAACAAGCATCGATGCCTCTTGAGGCAATGGTGATTGTAAGGCTTCCATAGACAATTTTTCCTTCAGCAACATTGGTTTTGTTGACTTGATATTATTTTGTGCTGATTATGGGTCTTTTCATCTAGCCCATAGGGAGAAGCATTCAAAGACTATTGGTCCTTCCTTTACTGTGGACCCTAAGGCTCTGGTGATGTCCTAGAAGTCGATTGGTGGAGCATCATGAAAGGAGAATATGGTTGGCCTTTTTCTTCCTCATTCTTCCTCTAAGATTCTGACGAGGCTCATCCTCAAGAAGGTGGCATCCATTAGCAGGGTCCCCTTGAGCTATTGGTTGATTAGCATTTTTAGCCTTATAGCCTAATCCCTGAATGTAGTCAGGTGTAAAGGCATAACTTAATGCTAAAGAAGATCATGCCTGACTAGGTCTTTGATCCTCTATGGGTGCTGGGTGTTGGCAAATTGATTTTTGAGGATCGAATAAACATCATCCATTATATCTTTGAAGGGTTGAAGACCTCAAGGTTTGGCACTTTTTGGCCCACCCCCTTAGGTGGATAACCACCATATAATGAGCTTAAGCTGTAGTCTACTCTAGGAATATTCTTTGGTAATTTAAATGTTTTGGCGTTTGCTTAGTTCTAATGTGTTTGGTTTAATAAGAGGATTTCATCACATACTTTTTTAGGGATGGTAGGCAGCCTACAGGAAAGCTATGTAGTCCTTAAATTCACAGGTTGAGGTCTTGCGGAGTGTTAGGGACTCTTTAAGGAATGAGTTAGATAGCGAACGTACTACTTGGAGTATCTTGGCACATGACCTTAAGTTGATGAAGGAGGCAAAGAAATAGGAAGAGGGATGCATCAAGAACCTTGAGAAGAAGGGAAAAAAATTGGCGAATGCTCTTAGGTCATCCAAGGAGAGGGAGAATAAGGTCTCCAAGGAGGCCAATCACCAGGCATCCCTATTGAAGGCAATGGAGAGCAAAATCGATGCTGTTGAGAAGACTTTGTCGGTGGACTAGTATGTGCCGTTAGGCCCAAGGACCGTCCAAGGTGAAGCTAGCTTTAGTTAGGTCACCTTTACGATGCCCTTCATGAAGCGAATTTAGCGAGTTGATTTCGTGGGGTGTGAGGGTCATCTAGCTTACTAGCATCTTCAAATGAAGACAAATGTTCATATGAGGGAGCTTGGCTTACACCTTCAGAAGGTAGGAAAGGGGGCTTGGAAAAAGTGCTTTTTTTAAATTTAAAGAAGGCTTTCTTTCTTGTAGTTTTTAGGTGGAGCAAGCCAATTCGGATTTGGATCTCTCTTTTCTATCAACTTATGATGATCCAGGTTTGGATTACAAAGTGTTGCTAAAGGATGGAAAAGTTGGGATTCCTAACTTTGATGAGGATTTATGGGTGACGGATATTGATGAGAGCCCTTTTTTGGATGAAGTTTTGGGTGCACTGTTGCTCATCCCCTCCCTTATAAGTTCTTTGTAGTCTTTGCTATTCTTTTTATAATTTTTTTTAGATATGATGCTTAATTATGTGCGAATTCTTTTGCAGTTTAGTTCCTATTGTGTGTAAGAATCATTTCTTGCAGCAATCTTCTTTCTTGTTTGTAATATGTACATCCTTAATTTTTAGAGAAGTCATTCTATTGCGATGCCTTGAGTATTATGTTCATAAGTGACTATGCTCTTTGGCAATTAGGAAGCCTTCATAGGTTACTTAGAGAAAGACTTGCGTACTTTGCAAAAGTTGTAAGTTGTTATAGAGGAGTGCTTTTATTTAAAGATGAATGCAAAGAGTACATCATAGTGAATCTGCTAAAGTGAGACAACAGCATTATGCAAAGTAAGGTAACAAATCATTTGAGTGATAAGTTCTTGGCAACTTTCTCCCTTCAGGGCTAGATAATTCATAAACTCCTTTTCTAATTTTTTTTGTCACTAAGTAGGGTCCGTCCCAGTTAGTCCTCAATGCTCATTGCCTAGGGTTTCTTCCAACCAGTTCTGCCATAACGATGGCCATGCCGCCTACTCATATGTTCTTTCTCTTAACCTTCTTATCATGAATTTGGGTAATGCGTTGCTTAAAAGCTCTCATGTGCATTCTTGTGTCTTTCTATAGCTCTTCTAGCAAGTCACGAATCTCTTTGAGGGCTTTGTCATTCTCGCTTGGGTTTGCAGCATCGGGTAGTAAATCTTTACAGGTATAAGAGCATCCGTTTCGTAGACCATAGTAAAAGAAGACTCTCTCGTGGGCCTTCAAGGCATTTTTCTGTAGTTCCACAAAACACTTGGCAGCTCCTCTGCCCATTTTCTTCAAGCATTCTTTGGTAGTCCTGTTGGTTACTTCTACTTGTCTATTTGATTTAGGATGAGATACAGGCACAAGTAAAGATGGATACCTTTTTCTTTTGTGAATTATTGAACCTGCTAATTATTAACTTGCTTCCCATTATCAATGACGATGGCCTGAGGGCACCCAACTCAACAAATAATATTTCCCCATAAGAATTTAATATTCTGTGAAGCCATGATGAAGGTTGAAGACTTTACTTCCACCAACTTGGTGAAGTGATCGACCTCCAAGTTACAATATTTAATCTTTTCAAAATTCATGAAAAGCGCCTCGATCAAGTCGATTCCCCACATAGCCTTTGAACTCATGAGTTGAATTGACAGGAGTAGCATTGCTAGATGAACTTTTTGGCATCCCTTTAGATTATGGGCCAAAGTAGCTTTATCGCAAGGTTTTGTGGGCTAGGGAGTTGACACTAATTTGTGCTCCATAATTTCCCTGGTGGATTTCCTGGATAGCCTATAGTCCTTCCTAGGGCTTTAGGCATCATTATAACAGTGAAATAAACCCTCGTCTGTATAGTTCATCCCCGATTATAACAAATCTTCCCATTGAATCTTGACCCTCATTCTTTCCTCTGGTGTTCTGCTTAGGGTTCTAGTTTCTAGGTAGAGTCTAATTAGCTTCCTCCAGTTATATTCGAGGGCCTTATACCTTATATAGTGGATTGAGGGTCCTACAAGCTCTTCTGTCAATGCCTCTTCTCGACTTTGTGAAAAGGCATCTACCTTTGCGTTCTGGGCCCACAGGATCTTCTAAACCTATATGTGATCAAATATCTTCATCATATCCTTTTCCATTTTCAAGTATTTGTGAAGAGTAAGTTGTTTTGCCCTTACTATTCCAGTAACTTGGTTCATTATTAGTTGTGAATCACTGTATATTTGTGGGTATTGTAACCCTACCTGACCAACCATCATAGCCCTACTAGGAGGGCTTCATACATAGTGACATTATCTGTAACCGGGAATTGAAATTTAATTATGAAAGCTGCTTTCATACACATTGGTATTTTAGGACAATGCAATCCTTAATCTTTAGGTTCAGAGGCCCTGTTAACATATGTTTCCCAGAGTGGGACCTTTCAATGCTGTTTATCTTCACTTGTTTTGGGTGGCATCATTTCGAAGATGAAATCCACTAAGGCTTGTGCTTTGATGGCCATTTGGGGTTTGTAACTAATGCCATATTCTCCTAGTTTGATGCACCATTTAGCAAGTCTGCCAGACTTATCTTACTTTTGTAGTATGTCCCGAAAAGGTAACTCTATACGAATAATAATGTGGTTACATCTAAAAGTATCGTCATAGTTTTTGAGAAGCCATGATGGGGGATGGGGGCTAAAACTATTTTCTAAAGTGCTTGGTATCGAGATTCTACACCCTGGAAGGTCTGACTAACATAGTATATAGGCCATTGGTCTGTCCCATGTTCCTATATAAGTACAACATTAACGGAGTCTTCTGTTATGGCTCAGCAGAGCATAAAGGGTCGTTGACCCTTGATTGCTTCATTGTGCGAAAGTGTTGTAGGCAATCTTTAATCTATTTAAAAGCTTTGTGGCATTCATCTATCCATTTGAATATTGCTTCTTTCTTGAGTATGTGAAAGAAGGGCTTACAACAATCTCCAAAATATGACATGAACCATCCAAGCACTGTTAGCCTTCCAGCTAATTATTAGATGTCCTTTTTGCTTCAAGGGTCAGGCATCGTAAAAATAACTTTAATTTTGTCTGGATTTGCATTTATCCCTGTTACCACTTTAGGTACCTAAATACAGTGATCATATTTTTTATTGAGCTTAGGTCCCAAATAGTCCATGTCCTATAGGCCAAGCAGAACATGCACACTATGTTTACCCAAGTCACCTTCTTGGTCATTTTGCAAATATGTGTATATTGGTTCAACCATTACACACAAATTCATATACAATTTCATTTGGCAGTAGTGATGACAATCAAATTCTTTATTCCTGGCTAATATGGGATTTGAGCAAAATCCCCAAGTGCATGTATAATCATATGCATAATTGATGCTATTGGTGTCTGTTTTATGTGACTGAACTTTCACACCATGTCCAACTCAAATTCTACCAGTGTTCTCCTATGCCATAAAGGTTTAAAACCTTTAATACACTTAAATATTGATATCAAAATTGGTTTGAAACATTAAATCCATCTAGAATTTTAATTATAGATTTTACACTCAACCGGGTAAAAATTGACTACATGAACAATACCCAGCAACATCAGCCAACTTTGACATGCCATAACTCTAGCTACAGAGCACCAACTTAATCATCTTGAAATGTTCTATGTGTGGTCAAAATTTCATACCCAAATTTATTATGTACAGAAAGTTATGGCAGTTGGAGTACAGGATAACAAATTTTAGCCTCTATTGACCATTATGTCCGTACAAAACTTCATAATTTTTAAACACTTCATTTTAAGGTGTAAAACCTACTTGGTAGTGTCCATACATGTCTTAGACACATGGGAAAAATCAATCCTTTGAATTTAGAACTTTTCTAACCTATAGTCATAAAAATGCCATTAAAATAGCCCATAAACTCCATTTGGACAGCATTTTACATATACTTCAAACTACACTCCAATGATCCATATATCCTTCTCACACTACATATACAACATGCCCAATTCATTTACATGTATTCATGCACTACATACATGCCAATAACTTAGTTAATACGTACATTAAGCTTCCTGGAGAACTTCAAAAGCACTAAGCACTCTAGAAACTTGAAGGGACTAGCTGCTGCGTAAACCAGAAAGTACCATTACTAAAATAATTGATGTACTTCAAAAATCATGAAACTTTCCAATTTACAAGTAGAAATATTGAAGTTAATGTGCCTAAACTTTCACAGAGAAATTCAAATCGTAGTTATTATTTTGAGTGATCTCTTTAAGGTATTCTTGAAAATGGACAGAAAGGGGGTAAGTCTTTTTTAAGAAACTTAGTATGGGTTTGTCATTAGAAACTTGAATTCCCAGCTACATACCTGAAATTCAAAGACATAAAAACATAAAAAACACAAAACATATACAAAAATATGACCATCCAAATGCACAAACAAATAGAACACAATCAAATACAAAGTTGGTAGCAACACATCATTAGAGTTAGTTCAGAAACAATCAAATAAAAAATTATGTAATCACTATGGCAGCCCTCCTCAAGCTAATGCTTGGTCTTAGGAGGTTAATTGGTCTTAGTTATTACTAATTTGGGCTTTAGGAACCCATGTAAACACTGCCATCTTAGTGCATGAAAAACAGTAAGGCTGTAACTTTGTTCATGCACTCCCCCTTAACCTATACTTGGTTCATTGAGGTTTTTGCTCTCTTCCAAGCATGGTATTAGCTTTATGGGTGCTTGATCACCATCTTAGGATAGAAAAAAACCATGAAACAAGAAGATAAAACCCTTACCTTGGGCTGTAAAGGCTGAATATAACAAGTGTTGCACAATAAACCCAAAAACTAGTGTTTTTCTTGTTCTTGCTGCATCTGATTGCCTTCCTTTTTGATTTCTTGAAAGCTTGAGCTATGATAGCTATGGAAGCTTATATAGAAACTAAGGAATGAGGCTGTGGTTGGTGATTGCCAAAATGGCCAAAGAAAGGCAAGAAAGTCTAGATATTTTGCTTGGTTTGATTAACTTAACCTTAACCACACTTATGTCACTATAAGTATGACTTAAGTAAAGACTTTTAGGCTAATCTTTAGCCAACATTTTTTACTATATGAACTAGCCATGGAAGGGTGGGAAAATGATAAAAATGATCCCATTTAACATTTTCAAAAATCATTCCATCCTTTAGTTATTTTATGGACACTTGCACACCAAGTTGTTCTAGGTTCTTGAACAATTGGCCTTTGCTTCCTTTATTCAATGTAGCTCCCTACATTTGCTTCCATACAATTCAAATCCCTTCAAAAGCTTTTTTTTAGAGTTATACAACTGAGTACCCAAGCCTTGAAATCTTACATCAAAGTCCATAGATTACTTGTAAAACAAGCAATCCATTAGGGCTTCCTTGATGGCCAAGTAACCATTGCATGAATCTTTTAAGGAGGTGTAGTTTATATAGTTTATCTTTCATATTTCATTCACTATGGGGAAAATTATGCTTTATAAAGGTTTATAACCATTATGCATTTATACTGTAATTTTTCCATTTTTTGGAGGTGGTAACAATCCCTCTTCCAGAGACCATATAGCCAAAGAATTTTTTAGCTTATACTTCAAAGGTATATTTTCTAGGGTTAAGTCTTATGTTAAAATGGTGCATTCTTTGAAAGGTTTCCTGAAGGTCACCAAAGTGATGCTCTATTGCCCTGCTCTTAATGATATGTCATCTACATAAAATTCCATGGTCCTCCCCAGCTGTTCTATAGAGGCTCGATTCGTGAGTTGCTGATAGGTTGCCCCGGCATTCTTCAAGCCAGATGGCATTTGTTGATAACAGTATACTATCTCTCTAGTCGTGAAGGCCATTTTTTCTTCAACTTTAGAGTACATATGATTTTGGTGGTAGCCATCGAAGACGTCCACAGAGGATAGTATCTTGAATTCTGAGGTGGCATCGACTAGCTAGTCTATGGAAGGTAGTAGATATGGGTTCTTTGGGTGGGCATTGTTGAGACTAGTATAATCAATGAACATGCACCATTTGACATTTTTTTTCACCAAATCAATGTTGGCCAGCCATTTGGGATATCACACTTCCTGAATGATGCTTCCCTTTAGCAACTTTTCCACTTCTTCTCTGATCAAGTCTTATCTCTCAAGTATCATATTGTGCTTCTTCTACTATAATAGTTGGATGATAAGGTTTACTTATAATTTGTGTGTGTTAATGTTGACACCCAATTTCGTCCGACTATTAAAATAAAAATTTTTAAAAAATTAATTAATTAATTAATTAAATTAAAATTAAAAAAAATTAATTAAATTAAATTAAAAATTTTAGGGGGGAATTTTTGTTTCGTAAGGTTAGTTGAAAAATAATATATATATATATATAAAGGGGGATATTTTTTAAAAGAATTGAAAAAAATTGAGAAGTTTGGGAAAAATATGAAGAAATCTGGAAGTTCTAGGGAAATCTGGTAATTATTCGCATGGTTTTGGGCCAAATTGACAGAACAGACAAATTTGGGCCAATCAGTAATTTCTTGAAAAGTTTGGAACCATACCAGTAGTCAGTGAAAGCTGAATGACTAAAACTGTAATTTTTGTCAAATTATGTTTTAAATCTTTTTTTAGTTAAATTTCCAATTTTTTTAAATTAAGAGAATCCAATGCTCCTCCCCTATAAATGCGGTCCAAACCTACAAAGAAAGAGAAGAAAATTAGCAAGATTTTAACTTCTAACTTAAAAAAGGAAAAACTGTAGCTATAGTCCCTGGCTACTCCTCCCTCAGTAAAACAAATCCTAAACTTCTACTTTGACCCCCTTTTTCCGTCTGTCCTTCACCGATTCCGTTCCCTTCAACTTTTCCGTTTCTGCCTCCAGCCTTCATCGTTTTCCCGTGCCGACCGCCGTCCAAGCCCACCGCCGTAGCCTTCGCCCCCTGTCCGCCGCCGTTCGCCCCAAGCTGGACGCTCGCCTTTTTTCTTCTCCCCCGCCCCGACTCTTTCTCCTCCTCAATCCTCACCGCCGACGCCCCAGCAGCCAAGCGCCGCCGCGTCCTTCCCCCATCGTCGCCGGAAGAGCACCAATTGAAGGAGAACGTTTTTCCAACCCGCGAAACCGACCCGTCTGATTCGGTCAATGTTTTTTTTGATAAAACTCCCTTTTAATCCTTTCTTCTTTTTATTTTGTCCACTTTAGCCACTAACTTTCTTGTTCTTGCAGATAGGCCATTAACATCAAACTTTGAAAGTTTATTTTTCGTTCTTTCTTTTTTTATTTTCTTTTTAATTTTTTTTATGGAAGGTTATACCTCTTATTTTTATGTGGATGCCAAAATGCCCCACTTCATTTGTTTTTTTTTTTACTTATTTATTTTTCTATACTTTTGTTAATTCTTTTATGTGGATAGCCAAACGCCCCCACTTTATTTATTTATTTACTTTTTTTATTTAATTTATGCACTTTATTTTTTTTTATGAGGATAGCTAAGTGCCCCACTTTATTTATTTATTTACTTTTCTTCATTTATTTACTTTCTGCACTTTATTTTTTTATGTGAACGGCCAAGTGCCCCACTTTATTTATTTATTTACTTTCTGCAGTTTATTTTTGTTTTTTACGTGGATGGCTAAGCGCCCCACTTTATTTATTTATTTACTTTCTGCATTTTATTTTTTTTACGTGGATGGCCAAGTGTGCCACTTTATTTATTTATTTACTTTTTTGTTATTTATTTACTTTCTGCATTTTATTTTTTTTTACGTGGATGGCTAAGCGCCTCAGTTTCTTTATTTATTTACTTTCTACACTTTATTTTTTTTTATGTAGACGGCCAAGCGCCCCACTTTCTTTCTTTATTTATTTTTTTACTTAATTTCTGCATCTTATTATCTCTTTATGTGAATTATTAACCTTATTTTTTTTATTTACCATTTTTTTATGCTGGCCAAGAGCCCCACCTTACTTCCTTATTTATTTTTTTTTTAGTTTATTATTTCTATTATGACCAAGCCCCCCGTCTTTTATTTTTCCGTCATTCTTAACATTATTTGGAATGTCAAGACACTTTTTTTTATTATTTACTTTAAATAACAAAGTCTAGCCTCCTATTCCATTTATTAAAATTTTTAAAAAAATTCATAACCAGATGATCCAATAAAAATCAATGGTTTTGAATAAATACTTTCTTTTTCTTAAAATATATATAATATAAACAAATTCATGATCCACATCCGGCTGAAATAATAAGATCTATGGATTGGATAATTTTTCTTTTTTTAAAAAAATAAAAAAATAAAAAAAAACTTTCAAAAAAACATAAAAAGGAAAATGAAAATAAAAATAATATTAAAACCATTAAAAATCCATATTCGGATAATTTGGTGAAATTTATGATATGGATTGATAATTAATTAAAATATTAAATAAAAATTAAAGTTCATCAAATTCCACATCCGTGTGATTCGATAGAATCTATGGTTTGGAAATATCAAATTTATTATAAAAATGAATAAAAACCAAGCACTATATTGATTTAAAAGTCCATATTTGGATGATTCAGTTAAAATTTCTGGTTTGAAAATTAACCGAAATTATTTAAAAGCAAGCAAAACAAAATTAAAATCTACTAAGGTGCCAATTTTGGGCGTTAGAATAAAGTTATTTTAACGTAACCGTACATTTTGGGCTTTAGAATAAAGTTATTAAAATCAACTAATGTACCAATTTTGGGCATTAAAATAAACTATTGTACATTTTTAGGTGTCCAATCGACTTAGGTGAAACCGATTGGTGGCGACTCCCAAAAAACCACGTTGCCACAGCTTGGCGACTTCACTGGGGACATTCGTGAGTCAAGCCTAAAAGTTGATTTGTTTTGTTCTGCTTTGCTTATCTTTGCATGGATTCATGTGCTATACTTACTTATTGTAAGCATGCAATATGCATTCATGGCATGAAGCTCTACACCCGAGCTTCCTTAATTCAACCACGTTCTTTCAAGGTGGAATTGGTGTTGTTGTCCTTGTAAGACTATGGTCTCCAAGCCTTCACCGGTTTCAAGTAGCAAAGTAGTGTATTGAATCCTAAGACGAATAGTCTCTACATGGGCCCATGAAAAGCTACGACCCAAATTAATCATTTCCTTACATAAACCCTTGTGGGTAAGGAATTGGGCTGTCACTATAATTTAGTGATGGGATTCGGGAACTACCTTCGGCCTTTTTGACAAGCCACCCTATGCATATAGAACTCCCCACTCTACCATAGAACCAATCATAAAACTCATATGTTTTGGTTCCAATCACCATAGGCATGAATTTTTTATTCATTTGCTTATATTGTGAAATTTATGATTCTGTGTATTAATTTTTGCTGACTCCGTTTTTTCTTGTTCATTTTTTGGCACATTCATATCATCCATTAGGTTAAGTACTCGGTGAAGGAATTATTACCATGGACATTCTTGAATACCTTCCCACAGCCGTTGATGAATCTTGGAATACCATAATAGTGGAGACCCAACAGGAAGCCATGGAATTCTCCGAAACGGTCCAAAAGCTTCATGAAGATTCTCTAATACCACATTGCCATGTGCAACTTAAGGACCAAGTATTGGTCTGTGTGAATCAGAATGACGTAACCGAACTATCAAGAGTATGGGGTAGTTGGAGCTTTGCAGATCGAGAAGCATTTACATCGGCATACGGCCATATTGCTTGCCTGCTCAAGATTACTATTGATACGGCACTCATCCGCGCACTGATACAGTACTGGGATCCACATTATCGGTCTTTCTCCTTCAACAAGATGGATCTTGTCCCCACCATAGAGGAATACAACAACCTCTTGGGTTGGCCATCTGATTGCCCAATGGAGACTTACCATCATAATAGGAGAATTGAGCCTCATCGAGCCTTGGCTAAACTGTTGGATATGCTAGCTTCCATTCTTCAATCCAAATTCTTGACAAAGGGGCATCGCAGATACATTAGTTGGAATGACCTGAAGCAATTGATCCACACTCTCCCACAAAAGGACATAAGACATAAGATTTTTGCTTTGGCGATATATGGCTTGGTGATCTTTCCTAGGATCATCGGATTCATTAAAAGAGAAATTATTTCACTATTCAAGCAAATCTGCAAGGCTCAAGTCAATCCAACTCCAGCCATTCTTGCCAAGGCTATTAGGTCATTAAATTTTTGTCACCAAAGCGGGGGCAAATTTATTGGATGTTCTCACCTGCTCACCATATGGATTAAGAGCCACCTTCCATGTAACAAAAAGAATTTTAGGAATTGCTTTTCAAAGGACTTTATTTCAATCGAAGGCTTTGTGAAAAGTGAATCCATTTATCATGACAGTAAGGAAGGATGGATCGACTACTTTAAGAACATCACCGAGCTGCAAATTGAATGAAGTGCCCCTGGTTCACCTCCACCCGTGTCATCTATCGTTGTGGCAGTTGTCCATGGGTTCCTCTTCTTGGCATATGGGGAGGAAAAAATTATGCCCCGGCCCAAGTACGGAAGTAATTTGGATCCATGCAATTTATACCCATGACTCATAATTTAAGCAAATTGAAATTCTCACATGAAGACCCATAGCGAACAAATTTGCGATGGGTATCTCAATTGCATGGAAAAAGCATTTTATACTTAAGTCTGGCCTTATTCTTTCTCCCACCACATACTGTGAATGGAGAAATAATCAAAAGGAAGGAATAGTGCTGCCCATTGATGCTCCCAGAAAGTTGGCTAAGAGAGAACTCGAAAAGGAACTAGAAGAAGAGAAAGAGAAGAACAAAAAAATGCTCATTGATGTACAACAGCTTTGTCATAAAACACAACACTTGGAAGAAAAAGTGGAATATCAAAAACAAGTCATCTCTCAATTAGTTGAAGAAACTGATCAAAGAGAAATGAGAGCAAGATACTGGGAAGATCAATACAGGCTTTCTTAGCATCAAGTGGAAGTGTTTTTGGTTGAAGTTAGGAAAGTCACTCAGCAAGCCCAACAAATGAGTGAAGAAGCCAGAGAATTGGAGAAACTGAGCTACCCTACTTCATCATTAACCATTCAAAAAATGATGGAGTTCATCACTAAGGCTAGGAAACAATGTTGTACCTTGGGCCATTTCTTTTGAGAAATTCTAAAAGCAGTCTAAACAATTATCTTGAGAATGTAATCAAGAATTTCCATCGTAGTCCTTCTTTCACCGAGTACCTACAATATTCATGCATGCATGCATTAAATTAAAAATCCAAGGCCTAATAAATTCTACTTTTAAAAAAAGGTAAAAAGAAAAATTGGCACTCAACATCGATATTCAACTCGGCTCCAAACAAGACTTATGGCAGAGCAAACCGAAGGACATCTCACAGATATTGAGTCCAAGATAGAAAGCATGGCTGAGCAAATGAAATAATTGAAGGAGCTAATCAAGGGGAAAGCAACCCAAGTCCTCGTCAAAGAGCCACAAGATCCCACTTATCCCCCGGGATTCACCCCACAACGGATCTCAGTTCAGGAAAATATTTTTCAGGAATCAGGTCTCTCCACTAGCATTCACCTGAAACAAAATACTACCTATGAAGAGAAGAAGACATTATCAAAGGAAGAAGGAGAATCTCAAAAGCTTGAGACAATAGAGAAGAGGCTTTGGGCCATTGAAGGAGACACTGTATTTGGATCTCTCTCGGTGGATAATATTTGCTTGGTGACAGATGTCGTGATTCCCTCAGATTTTAAGGTGCCAGACTTTGTGAAATATGATGGAACAAACTGCCCCATCACTCACATCACACTGTTTCTAAGAAAAATACAACCACTCACAAAAGACGAGAAGGTGTGGATAACACTTTTTCAAAAAAGTCTTACAAAGTCAGTACTACAATCGTATTTAAGTCAAGGTCTAAGAAACATCAAAACATAGAATGACCTCGCTCAGGCTTTCATCAACAACTACAAACATGTTATGGACTTGGCCCCGGATTGCCAAACTCTCCAGAATATGGAAAAGAAAAAGCAAGAAACCTTCAAGGAGTATGCTAAAAAATGGAGGGACTTAGCCGCACAAGTTCAGCCACCCATGATGGAGAGAGAAATGGTAACTTTATTTGTCCAGACACTGAAGTACCCATACTACAACAAACTTATTGGCAATTCAACAACCAATTTCTCAGACATTGTCATGTCTGGAGAACGAATTGAGCATGGGATTAGGACTGGGAAGATCACTGCATCCTTTAATGATGCCATGAAAAAAGGAGGACAATCCAGAAGAAAGGATGAAGAGCTACAATAAGTAGGACGCGAAAGAGGGATTCCCCTCGTGGGTACTGTGGCTACTGGGCCTCGCCTATCCTATCCTACCAATAGGTCTAATAATTATCCTCCCAACAGGCCTAATCAATTACGGCCACCTGTTCTGACCCCTTCAGTGCCCATACAACGACAAAGAGAAATTTTTGCACCAATTCCTATGACTTACACTGAGTTATATCCAAAGCTCATTGAAAGTCAACTTATCCGTCCAATTCCCACAAGGCCAATGAAACCCCCATATCCATGGTGGTATGACCCTAACATAAATTACCCATATCATGATGGCGTTGTGGGCCATGGTCTAGAAAATTGCGTAGCTTTGAAACGCATAGTCCAACAATTAATCAAGTCAAAGTGGTTGGACTTTTCCGATGAACCAAGCGTCACTCACAACGCATTGCTGCCTCATCAAGCTAAACCAGTTAATATGATAGAGGAACACCGACTGATAAAGAAGTCAGTCAACGACATTACAACCCCTCTTAAGCATGTATACTCATGGCTTGTGAAAGAAGGGGTCATCATTGGAAAGCCTTCTCTTGGACACAAAGAATTCAAAGGTGAAGAATGGTGTGATTTTCATGACAGTAAAGGTCATTCCATCCAGGAATGCTCAGAATTCTGTGAGAATCTACAAAGACTCATAGACTCATCCCAACTCAGCATTTTTATGTCAGATAAAGATGTTGATGCAAATATAATCATTAAAGAACGAGAAGTCAATGCTATGCCAAGACCACTAGTCATACCAATTTCAAAACCTACTGTCAAGCCTTTAAGGATTCAAGTCCCGACTCCATTCCCCTACAAATCAGATAAGGCTGTTCCATGGAAGTGTGATTACACTTCCAACATTACATCAACTCCGTTAGAGGTTGGGAGCATGACTAGAAGTGGTCAATGTTATTCGCCGGAGCAGATGGACAAACTCCAACAAGATAACAATATCAAAGACCCAACAAACGGGCCTATTAGCATAAATACATCAGAAGAGCAAGGGGTACCTTGAGTGGTAACAGATGAACAAGCTGGTGAGTTTCTCAAACTCATAAAGCAAAGTGAGTATAGTATCATGCAGCAGCTAAACCACCTGCCAGCAAAGATTTCCATACTCTCACTACTCTTAAGTTCTGACGCTCATCGAGAAACCCTCCTTAAAGTCTTGAACAAGGCCTATGTTGAGCAAGATATTTCTGTGAATAATTTTGACCACCTCGTCAACAACATCACGGCACAGAATCTCATCACATTCACTGACGATGAGATACCAGCAGAAGGAAGAGGTCACTCTAAGACTCTACATATTTTGACTAAGTACAAAGATCGAATTATGGCTAGAGTCCTTATCGACAATGGGTCAGCTCTAAATGTAATGCCACTTAAAACCTTACATAAGCTTGGTATAGACCCATCATACTTCAACAACAGTCATATCATCGTTCGAGCATTTGATGGGATGAGGAGAGATGTTGTTGGAGAAATAGAGCTGCCGATAGGGATCGGCCCTTGTGTCTTCCACATCACATTGCAAGTTATGGACATTAACCCTTCTTATAGTTATCTGTTGGGAAGACCAGGGATCCATATGGCCAGGGCAATTCCCTATTCATTACATCAAAAACTGAAATTCATCATTGAAGGAAAATTAATAACAGTCTTTGCTGAAGAAGACATTCTGCTGTCTAGACCTGCGGATGCTCAGTATGTCGAGGTCAATGAAGATGTGCCTGATTGCTCTTTCAGGTCTTTTGAAATCGTTAATGATACTTATGTCGGTGAATATGAAGAAGAACTCATGCCTAGCATCTCCAAAATGAGTCTCATGGTCGCCAAACTCATGATGAAAGGAGGATACTCACCAGGGTTAGGTCTGGGACAAGATTTTCAAGGAATCTCAGAGCCATTGAAAATCTCTGCAAATGAAGGGAAATACGGCCTAGGTTTTACACCGACAAGGCAAGATAAAATGAAGACGATAGCTGAAAAGAGAGAAAAGAGGATTGCACGACTAAAAGGGCATCCCTTAGAGGGAAGAAATCTGGATATCCCTGACATCACTGAAACATTTGTAAGTGGTGGCTTGATTCCGAAAAATGACAATGAAGGCGCCCTGACCATCAGCATCGACAATTCTTTTGAATATCTTTCGATTCAGGCAATAATCAGTGATTCACCCAAAAAAGAGGAGCTCGTTCAACCCTGTAGCCCATGGGATGTGCTGAACAATTGGGAGGCGATATAACTGCCTGTTGTAATCGAGAGCTTTTCAAAGTAATTTAATAGTAAAAACCTCCTAAAGAAAGGTTCAATCAATAAGGTGTAGTCTTTGCTTAAGTGAACCTTTTAGTTATTGTTTTTCATTTCAATAAAGTTGTGATTTATGCACATTATAAATAAAGCACCAATTTGCATTCATCTCATTCTTGCCATTTTCTCTTCTCTCTTTTCTCTCTAGCTAATGTAGACCTGAAACTCTTTTTGATGACAATGAAAGAATGAACTTTGATAATCTTGTAAACACTGCTGACTCGGATGACGAAGATCTTCAAATATCTCCTGAGTTATTAAAAATGATCGAGCAGGATGAAAAAGAAAGAGCAACAAGTCAGGAACCAACTGAGACATTCAACTTGGGAGACGATCAGGATGTAAAAGAAGTCAAGATCGGCACTCTATTTCCTCCTGAAGAGAAAGAAGAACTAATCTACTTATTAAAGGAATATGTAGACGTATTTGCTTGGTCATACCAAGATATGCCCGACTTAAGCTCGGACATAGTACTACACAAAATACCATTGAAGCTTGGGGCGAAGCCCGTCAGACAGAAGCTACGAAGATTAAAGCCGGACCTGATCTTGAGAGTAAAAGATGAGATTCGAGAGCTATGGGATGCCGAATTCCTTGGAGTCATTGAATATACAAAATGGGTTGTCAACATAGTTCCAGTTGAAAAGAAAGAGAGTGGGAAACTAAGAGTTTGTCAGGACTGCTGGCCCTTGAACGAGGCCAGCCGTAAAGATAACTTCCCACTTTCTTACATTGATACGTTGGTGGATAATACCGCAGGAAACTTCTACTTTTCTTTCATGGATGGCTTTTCTGGGTACAATCAAATCAAACTCGACCTAGATGATATGATAAAAACTATTTTTGTTACCCTTTGGGGTACCTTCTACTATAAGGTGATGCCTTTTGGGTTAAAGAATGCTGGTGCTACATATCAAAGAGCCATGGTCGCCTTATTCCATGACATGATGCATATAGAAATTGAAGTATATGTAGATGACATGATTGCCAAAACTTTCATTGCTGGGGGGCATCTAAATGTACTGAGAAAATTATTTGATAGACTTCGCAGGTATCAACTAAAATTGAATCCTCCCAAATGCACTTTTGGAGCATCTTCAGGCAAGTTATTAGGTTTCATAGTAAGCAAAGATGGGATTCGAGTTGACCCAAGTAAAGTCAAAGCAATACAAGAAATGCAGCCCCCAAAGACTCCAAAAGAAGTAAGAAGTTTTTTAGGCAAAATCAACTTCATAGCAAGATTCATATCACAATTGACGTCCAATTGTGAACCTCTTTTCAAATCACTAAAGAAGAACAATCCGATTGAATGGAATAATGAATGCCAAGAGGCACTTTAGAAAATCAAGCAATACCAATTAAATCCACCAGTCTTGGTATCACATCGATCTGGAGAGCCGTTGATTCTATTCTTATCGATACAGGATTCTTCATTAGGATCCGTATTGAGTCAACGCAATGAGACAGGCAAGAAAGAGCATGCAATTTACTATTTGAGCAAGAAGCTTACCACATATGAAGTGAAATACTCAGTAGTAGAAAATTCTTGTTGTGCCCTTGCATGGGTAGCAAACCGACTACGACACTACATGCTCAACAATACCACATTGCTGATCTCCAAAACTGATCTCATCAAGTACATCTTTGAGAAACCTGCTTTATCAGGAAGGATCGTAAAATGACAAATGTTGTTGTCTGAATACGATATACAGTATATCACCCAGAAGGCCGTAAAAGAGAGTGCGATTGCCAAATATCTGGCTGATAGAGCGTTGGATGATTATGAGCCAATGACGATGGACTTTCCTGATGGAGATATAATGACGATAGAACAAGAAGTCTCTGAAGATGATGAAACATAGAAAATGGCGTTCGATGGAGCATCTAATGCTTTGGGACAAGGGATTGGAGCCATACTTATCTCTCCAAGTGGAGAACAGTTCCCCCTTACAGCAAAAATTACATTTCCTTGTACCAACAATATAGTAGAATATGAGGCATGTGCTATGGGACTCCAAATAGCACTAGGACTGAAAGTACGAAATCTCCGAGTTTATAGGGATTCCGCATTGATCATATATCAAATAAATGTAGATTGGGAGACAAGGGATTCGAAATTGATCCCTTACCAAAAGCTCATACTAGACTTGGCAGGAAAATTTAACAGTATAAGCTTCCATCATCTTCCAAGGGAAGATAATCAAATTCTGGATGCCTTAGCTACTTTAGCTTCCATGTACAAGATAAGCGACCCTAAGCATACTCCTATTTTCGAAATAAAAGTACTAGATTCCCCAGCTTATTGCATGAGCGTGGAAGAAAAATTGGATGGGAAACCTTGGTATCATGATATCAAGAAATACCTCCAAGAACGAGTATATCCACCATAAGCATCAGAAAATATGATGCTACTTTGCTGTATAGATGCTCATGAAGCACGAAAGATCATGGAAGAAGTTCATGCTAGAATGTGTGGAGCACACACTAGTGGTCATACCATGGCAAGACAAATAATGAGAGCAGGCTACTATTGGCTCACATTAGAAAATGATTGCATCAATCACGTAAGAAAATGTCATAAGTGCAAAATATATGCCAACAAGATCCAGGCTCTACCTGCTCCTCTTAATGTAACAGCAATACCTTGGCCTTTCGCTATATGGGGGATTGATGTCATAGGAGCAATTACCCCCAAGGCTTCTAATGGTCACAAATTCATTCTAGTGGCAATAGACTACTTCACCAAATGAGTAGAAACTGTGTCTTATGCAAGTGTAACGCAAAAGGTGGTATGCCGATTCATTAAAAAAGAAATCATTTGTCGGTATGGGTTGCCAGAACGTATCATCTCAGACAATGCAACGAACTTGAATAATGAAATGATGCAGAATTTGTGCCGACAGTTCAAGATCAAGCATCAAAATTCAGCACCTTATCGACCGATGATGAATGGTACAGTAGAAGCGGCCAATAAAAATATCAAGAGAATTATTGAAAAGGTAATTGCCACTTACAATGACTGGCATGAGATGTTACCTTTCGCACTACATGCTTACAAAACTTCTATTCGTACTTCTACTGGAGCAACACTTTTTTCTCTGGTATATGGTATGGAGGCCGTATTACCCATTGAAGTTGAAATCCCTTCATTAAGGGTATTAATGGATACCTAATTGAAAGAAGCGGAATGGGTCAGGGTTAGATATGAGCAATTAAATCTAATTGATGAAAGGAGAATGATTGCCCTCAGCCATGTGCAACTTTATCAAAGGAGGATGATCCGCACTTACAATAAAAAGGTTCGTCCACGACAATTTCATAAAGGTGACATAGTGCTCAAGAAAATTCTACCCATTCAGCATGATTTTAAAGAGAAATGGACACCAAACTATGATGGACCATATTTGATGAAGAAAGCCTTTTTAGGAGGGGCCCTAATTCTGACAGAAATGGATGGACGAGAGCTACCAAACCAGTAAATTCAGATTCAGTGAAGAAGTATTTTGCATGATGATGAAGTTTTCGGAAAAAAGGGAAGAAGTGGATACAGGGTTGTCAGAGCTAGTTCGATCAAAGTTGTTAAACAAAAAAAAAACGTTCTCCTCTCAGACCTTCATTGTTCTTCATATCCAAGACTTTTATATTCCCTTACTCATAAATGAAAAGCCAATTCTCTCTAGTTCTTTCCTTTACCCATAAATGAAAAGCCAATTCTCTCTAGCTCTTTTTCTTCAAATCTAACATTCTTGCTGGCCTCTAGTGTGCAATAAATTGTGACTTTGTAGAAAGGATAGTAATAATTAAAACTTAGAAAAAGCAAAGACCGTAAATTACTTTGATAAGCTTTATGAATTAAAACAGGTAAGATCGAGGTCCTACTTTACGAACAGCACAAAACATGTGCTAACAGGAAAAAGAGTAACAAATCTCCGGGTGATTCCCTTGGTGGTTGCCTGGATGATCGCTTCAAAAGCCTTACAATTAAAAATAGGAACATGATTATATCAACAAGAATGAAGCATACTCACGATAACAGGGACGACTATCCAGAGAGGCATAAAGTATGAAGCGGGCGAACGTTAAGGAAGTTGAGGCCAAAATTCAAGAACAAGTCAAGAAAAATTTCTTTGAAGGGGCTTTCGAAAATAATTGAGCTTTTGAGGTAATGGACAAAAGCTGAGAAGCATAAAGAGATTCAATGGTAGTCCGAAAAGGCAATCACAAAAAGGATCCAGTAAAGCAAAGACATGAAGAACTAGATCCATGCAAAAAAAAAAACAAAACAAAACAAAAACAAAAAACAAAAAAAAAGAGCCATCAGTTACACATGCCCTGCATTCATGCGTTTCACATTATGTATGCATGGCTTTTGCATAACAGTGATTAAACTGAAAACGTATCCGCGGCATGATTACAACATTGATAAGTATAAGCTGAGACCTCAACTTCATCAGCTTAGTCCAGTCTATCACTGGATGCATAGCTAATACGTTGGACCAAGCCGCGTCAAGAATTCGACATTATGGTCAAGGATAAGGTAGACATCAAAAAATATTGTCGTTGACAATTTGTCAAAAAGCTAGCAATGGATTTGATAATCGAGGCTTCACCCATAAGGACAGGATTGACATCAGCTCAATGGAATATTAAAGATAAGAGATAGCCATGGTCAAGGATAAAATAGACATAAAAAATGTTGTCTTTGACAATTTGTCAAAAGCTG
Organism: Aquilaria sinensis; assembly: GCA_005392925.1. Lineage (NCBI taxonomy): Eukaryota > Viridiplantae > Streptophyta > Magnoliopsida > Malvales > Thymelaeaceae > Aquilaria > Aquilaria sinensis. The sequence continues at coordinate 183,519 of SMDT01003234.1, read as the reverse complement.
GCAAGGGATTCGATAATCGAGGCTTCACCCATAAGGACAGGATCGACGTCAGCTCAATGGAATATCAAATATAAGAGATATCTATGACATCAAAATATTGTAAAAAAGTAGGATCCATTTTTTCCGGTTAAGTGGCGGATACGGTACTCCGTGACCCTCAAGTCGGTTATCTCAGTTGCCCATAATAACTGATTTCTTCCTCTCTTCTTTCTTTTATTTCCTTCTAAAAAATGGATTCTACTATTTCTGCCTTACGAAAATACTTTCCTTCTCTCCCAATGAACATTCTTAAAAGGATTTATCAAGTTCGGTGTGAACGATTAAGAATTTTGATGCACAAAGGAATCCCTGAAGATGTGCGGTGGTTAATTGAAGCTAAGGTCCATCTGGTAGGTGAAGTCCTAGATGCATTTGTGTCTCACATGCCTGGCTTAGGCAAAAACTCTTATGCCAAAAAGCGAAGAGCGAAAAGGTTACAAGTCTGTCACAAATGTGGTCGATGGACTTGTGATATTAAATGTCGTTCTTTAGGAATGATCTCCGATAATCGAGAAGATAAAATACAATTCATCAAGATTGGCCTGAGTAAGGATTCTTTGGATGATATCCGATTAACTCTTTAGACGCATTTCTTGTGGATCAGTGCAACGCGAACTTCTTGGTTTATGAAGTATTTTTCACGAAGAACGAGAGTGTTATAGTCCCAGGAATCTGACTTTAAAAGACCTTGTTTGTCAGTTTGTAAGAAAACTGGATGGGAAGCAAATCCCTGACTCATAGAAGGCGTTGAAGCTGTTACTGGACGTAAAACCAGTGGAAGATGTGAGCCATAGTCACAATTACTGTACATACAATTTGTCGTATTTGAAAATTTACATTTTCTTTTGACAATAATGTACTTGCTCCTGTAAGCGTAATTAACACGTTATCCTTTCATCGCTATAAATGCGTGTTCTTCACGGATACGGTACTCTGTGACTCTCAAGTCGGTTATTTCAGTTTCCTACAATAACTGATTTCTTCCTTTCTTCTCTCAAATTTTTCTCTCATCAATGGATTCTACTCCTTCCACCCTCCGAAAGTACTTTCCTTCCCTTCCAATAAATGTTCTTAAAATGATTTACCAAGCTAGATGTGAAAGGATCAGAGTCTGTATGCACAAAGGCATTCCTGACAATGCGTGGTGCTTAATTGAAGCTAAGGTCCGTTTGGCTGGTGAAGTTTCAGATGCATTTATGCCCCGTATGCCCCGTATGCCCCGTATGCCCCGCTTAGGTAAAAGCGCTTATGCAAAAAAGCGAAGAGCAAAGAGGTTAGGTGTCTGTCATAAATGTGGATGATGGAATTGTGATACTAAATGTCGTTCTTTAGGGATGATCTCCAAAAATCGTGAAGATAAAAGAAAATTCATTAAGAATGACATGCGTAAGGAATCTTTGGAGGATATCCGATTGACTCTTGCAATGCATTTTTGTGGAATAGTGCAACGTGAAATTATCAGTTTATGAAAGACTTTCCATAAAGAACGAGACCATTACAGTCTTGGGAATCTGACTTTAAATGACCTTGTTTGCCAGTTTATAAGAAAATTGGATGGGAAGCAAGTCCCCGACTCATAGAAGGCGTTGAAGCCGTTACTGGACGTAAAACCAGTAGAAGATGTGAGCCACAGTCACAACTACTATACATGTTAGCTGTCATTTTTAAAAATTTTCCTTTTCTTCTGACAAGAATGTACCTACTCCTGTAAATATAATTCACGCGAGCCACGGTCACAACTACTGTACATGCTAGCTGTCACTTTTGAAAATTTTCCTTCTCTTCCGACAATAATGTACATACTCTTGTAAATGTAATTATTGCATTATCTTTTCATCTCTATAAATGCATCCTCTTCTTTTCATTTCTCATAAGGTTAAGGATAGGAATGGAAATAACCTTAACTCGTAAAATCTGAAGTATTTGTATATTTTCTGGGGCTTTTCCTGGAAAAGATGAAGAGTATTTAAAGGCAGCCAACCATTTGGGTAGAGTATTAGCTGAGCGAAAAATACATTTAGTTTATGGGGGAGGTAGTGTTGGATTAATGGGAGGTGTAGCATCAGCAGCATTTCTAGGAGGAAGTCAAGTTTTGGGTATTATCCCTGCACCTCTGAAATTTATTTCTGGGGGCACTATTGGAGAAGAATTAGTGGTTAAAAATTTGCAAGAGCATTTTTTACAAATGCTTTTTAATTTTGATGCTTTTATTGCTCTATCAGGAGGTTTTGGCACATTGGGATAAATCTTCTAAATTGCTTCCATGACCCAACTTAATTTGCATAAGAAACTCATTGGGCTATTGAATGTTAACAATTTTTTTACAGGTCTGATATCTTTTATAGATCACGTTGTGCAAAAGAAATTTATATAAAAAGTGGCACGACAAATCCTAATATCTGCAACAACTGCTGAAGAATTGCTAGATAAAATGCAAGCTTTTGTTCCTGAACCAGATCCAGCGGGGATTCAGATAGACTGGACACGACAGTCTTTCCTGACCAGTTCCATCCCATAATTGTCCTTTACCCGGCCTGTTAAAGCACTGTGAAAGAAAAAGCGATCGGATTTGTGAATCTGTTTTTCTTGTCCTTGAGTCTTATTATCAGCATTTTTTTTCGTTTTTCTGTTTTTCTTTTTTTCAGGGAAGTTCTTCTTTCTTCTTCATCTTTTAGGATAGTTTCGTTCATGCTGATATTAAAACCATAGGATAAAGCCTTAGTTTGGAATGGCTGAGTAAAGAGTAATTTTGCTCTTGAGACGCATCCTATTAGGTATACTAGCCATGACATTTTGGGGTGGCTAAGCTTCAACTTATTTTGGATGACATATCTCACCAGTAGTCAGTGAAAGATGAAGGACTAAAACTGTAATTTTACCTAAATTATGTAATCTGTTTTTAATTAAATTTTCAATTTTTTTTAAATTAAGGGAATCCAATGCTCCTACCCTATAAATAGAGGTCCACACCTGCAAAGAAATAGAAGAAAACTAGCAAGATTTTAACTCCTAACTTAAAAAAGGGAAAACTGTAACTATAGTCCCTAGCTACTCCTCCCTCACTAAAAAAATCCTAAACTTCTACTTTGAAAGTTCCTTTTTCCGTCTGTCCTTCACCGATTCCGTTCCCTTCCACTTTTCCGTTTCTGCCTCCAGCCTTCATCGTTTTCCCGCGCCGACCGCCGTCCAAGCCCACCGCCGTTGCCGTCGCCCCCTGTCCACCGCCGTTCGCCCCAAGCCAGACGCTCGCCGTTTTTCCTCTCCCCCGCCGCGACTACTCTCCTCTCCCCATCTCTCGACGCCGCCTTCCGCCATCTTTCTCCTCCTCCCTCCTCGCCGCCGACGCCCCAGCAGCCAAGCGCCGCCGCGTCCTTCCCCCATCGTCGCCGGAAGAGCACCAATTGAAGGAGAACGTTTTTCCAACCCGCTAAACCGACCCGTCTGATTCGGTCAATGTTTTTTTCGGTAAAACTCCCTTTTAATCCTTGCTTCTTTTTATTTCGTCCATTTTAGCCACTAACTTTCTTGTTCTTGCCGATAGGCCATTAACATCAAACTTTGAATGTTTATTTTTCATTCTTTCTTTTTTTATTTTATTTTATTTTTATTTTTTTTATGGAAGGATATACCTCCTATTTTTATGTGAATGGCCAAAATGCCCCACTTCATTTGTTTTTTTTACTTATTTATTTTTCTGTACTTTTATTAATTCTTTTACGTGGATGGCCAAGCGCCCCCACTTTATTTATTTATTTATTTTTTATTTAATTTCTGCATTTTTTTTACGTGGATGGCTAAGCGCCCCATTTTCTTTATTTATTTACTTTTCTTCATTTATTTACTTTATGCACTTTATTTTTTTATGTGGAATGCCAAGTGCCCCAATTTCTTCATTTATTTACTTTTTTGTCATTTATTTAATTTTTGCATTTTTTTTACGTGGATGGCTAAGCGCCCCCCACTTTCTTTGTTTATTTACTTTTTGCACTTTATTTTTTTTACGTGGATGGCCAAGTGCCCCACTTTCTTTATTTATTTACTTTTTTGTCATTTATTTACTTTCTGCACTTTATTTTTTTTACGTGAATGGCTAAACACCCCACTTTATTTATTTATTTAATTTTATTCATTTATTTACTTTCTGGACTTTATTTTTTTTATGTGGGCGGCCAAGCGCCCCACTTTCTTTCTTTCTTTATTTATTTATTACTTAATTTCTGCATCTTATTATTTCTTTATGTGGATGATTAACCTTATTTTTTTTATTTACCATTTTTTTATGGCTGGCCAAGAGCCCCATCTTACTTCCTTATTTATTTATTTGTTTTCATTTATTATTTTTATTATGATCAAGCCCCCCGTCTTTTATTTTTCTGTCATTCTTAACATTATTTGGAATGTCAAGACACTTATTTTTTTATTATTTCCTTTAAATAACAAAGTCTATCCTCCTATTCCGTTTATTAAAATTTTTTAAAAAATTCATAACCAGATGATCCAATAAAAATCAATGGTTTTGAATAAATACTTTCTTTTTCTTAAAACATATATAATATAAACAAATTTAGGATCCACATCCGACTGAAATAATAAGATCTATGGATTGGATAATTTTTCTTTTTTCTTTTTTTTTTTAAAATATAAAAAAAATTCAAAAAAAAAGGAAAATGAAAATAAAAATAATATTAAAACCATTAAAAATCTATATTCGGATAATTTGGTGAAATTTATGATATGGATTGATAATTAATTAAAATATTGAATAAAAATTAAAGTTCATCAAATTCCACATCCGGGTGATTCGATAGAATCTATGGTTTGGAAATATCAAATTTATTATAAAAATGAATAAAAATCAAGCACTATATTGATTTAAAAGTCCATATCTGGATGATTTAGTTAACATTTCTGGTTTGAAAATTAACCAAAATTATTTAAAAGCAAGCAAAACAAAATTAAAATCAACTAAGGTACCAATTTTGGGCGTTAGAATAAAGTTATTTTAACGTAACCGTACTCCTGAAATCTCGAACTCTCGTAGACCATTTTTAGATGTCCAATAGACTTAGGTGAAACCGATTGGTGGCGACTCCCAAAAAATCACGTTGCCACAGTTAATTTTCAGGTCTATTCTTGGGATCTCATTAGGGGACCAAGTAAAGATGTCTAAATTTATTTTCAAGAATTGAATGAATTGATATCTTTCTTCAGGTAGTAGATCTTTGCTTGCTTTTAGCGTTTTCTCTGGGGCTACTTTTACCATCTCACGATCTTTACACATTGTTGTGCTAGCTTCATTCTCCTAGGTTTGGTTTTTTTTATTTGCCTCCATTAGCACCGGTTTGTCATCTCTTGGCATTTGCAAAGTTGCCACATAGTTTTTCCGGACTGATGCTTGGTCCACAAAGATAGTGGCATCACTAATAGGGGTCACGAAAAGCATCATTAGCCATCTTACATTAGATCAAATGTTAAATTGTACCTAAACTAGCCAGCTGAGTATGACATTGTAGGGTGAAGGGAAATCAAAGATTAGAAATTATGTGGTAAGTGAGTCACAAGCAACCCTTCCCTATTTACTCGTGCCCACCAATATGAGGGGTAGATTAATGATTACAAGCATGGGGACCTCTTCTATTCCTATATTGACCGTAAGCCTTGATGTGGGCGGCAATGAGGACCTTGTGATCTTGACTTTTTCTAGCAAGTCGATGAAGATGACATTCACATTGGCTCAGGTGTCTAAATAGACCATTTCCACAATAAAATTGTTGATCTGTGCCATAAATGCTAAAGGGTCCATATGTGGGACAAGCACATTGTAGCCATTAGGTTTTGTCAAAATTCTGCCTGGATAAGTCACCTCTAATTAAGCAAACTTTCGTTCTTGTCATTTTCTTGCAGCAAAAGGGCTCTCCTTTAGTAAACATATGCATGACTTCGGTTGGTGGCTGAGGGTTTTTAGGGTTCCTTAAGGGGGATCGCTATCTTTCTGGTCTTAACCCTTGGTTGTAATCTTCATCATTGTTACTTTTATGAGGCTTCTCCTTCTGTTTTTGAAAATGGCACAACTATTTGAACGGATACTCCTTAAACCTCCCTACTTGGAACATTTATACAAGAAGTCTCTTCAGCTGCCAGCATTCCTCAGTATCATGCCCCTTATCTTTATGACATCTGCAATATTTTTGTGCGTCCATCTTGTTTGATGGCTGTATTAGTGGTAGCACCTAAGGAGTTGGTTTTTCTTGTCTAGGGTGTACTCAATGTTTGACCTAGTTTCCTTAAATGATGAAAGAATAGGCTCTATTCAGAAGCGCTTATAGGTTCTACTTCTCTTCTTGGATCCATTGTCTCCACTTCTAGGCAACAGTATCATTGCTACCCAAGTGACAAGATTGTCGATGATTCGACTAAACCTTTATGATCATCACCGATATATGCCATTGTCCCTTTGTCCAAGATATCAAGACTAAGCACGAGACATGGAATGTGTCACTCTCGTATAGCCCAATTTTTGGTTTCTTGATTACCGAGTAGACCAACTTAAACTGATGACATTGATATTGTATGTCAACTCATCCGAGTATGGCCATACATTTTCTAAGTCTCACTCTATGAAGGGGCCCGAAGATATTACTCCCGTTACATAGGAGGGACAAATCCCATCTTGATCATACAAATCCCTCTGCATGATATGTGACATACCTAATGACCTCCTTCAAGTTCACTCAGTTACGAGCAACAAAGGAAAGTATCAAAGTATGTGACTCACATGTAGAGAACCTTGATGATCTTAAGTCAAAGGACTACATATACCATGATCACTATGAGAATCACTTATGATACTCATATAACGATCTATGTAGTGTTCTCATGGTGGGTCGGTCCAGTACACAAGTTCTCCAACTTGTACCCATATGTAGACTACATATCTCATATTAGTCTCCACATATGCTAGTCGTTATGTATTATTGCAACCCGCTCTACAATAATACTAGACTAGGGACGCTTGAGAATATCATTATTCTAGGGTTACAATTATGTTTATTAAGTTACGTAGAAACAAAACAACAAACATAATTGCTGGATTAATGCCTTAATAAAATATCATGACTCAATGTGCAAAAAATACAATCATCTCATGATTGGCTTTTTGGGCACAACACTAATAATCTCCCACTTGCACTAAAAGCAAATCATCAATGTATCTAATACCGATGGACCTAGAGTGGCTATCATGCTTCTGCTGCGTAAGGAGCTTTGTCAGCGGATCAGCAATGTTGCTATCTGTCAAAGTCCTGCATATCCTTACATCACCCTTTTCGATGATCTCCATGATGAGATGATAGCGTTGGAGTATGTGTTTGGATCGCTGGTGAGATCGAGGTTCCTTAGCCTGTGCGATTGCTCCATTGTTGTCACAATAGAGCTCTATCGGGTCGGCAATGCTTGGAACCACTCCAAGTTCAGTGATGAACTTCTTGATCCAAACTGCCTCCTTCGCAGCATCAGAGGCGGCAATGTACTCAGATTCTGTTGTAGAGTCAGCTACTGTCTCTTGCTTTGAACTCTTCCAGCTCACAGCACCACCACCAATACAAAACACATAACCAGATTGCGATCTAAAATCATCCTTATCGGATTGGAAGCTTGCATCGGTGTAACCCCTTACAACGAGCTCATCTTCACCTCCAAAGACCAAGAATGCATCCTTAGTCCTTCGTAAGTACTTAAGGATGTTCTTAACAGCTGTCCAGTGACTCTCACCGGGGTTCGATTGGTACCTACTCGTCATGCTCAAAGCATATGAGACATCGGGACGAGTACATATCATGGCATACATGATAGATCCAATTGCTGAGGCATATGGAATCTTACTCATGCGCTCTCTCTCCTCGGGTGTACTCGGACACTGAGATCTAGAAAGAGTGATACCATGTGACATGGGCAAGAATCCTTTCTTGGAATCTTGCATGCTAAACCTCTTTAGCACCTTGTCAATATATGTACTTTGACTTAGGCCAAGAAGCTTTCTAGATCTATCTCTATAGATCCTGATGCCTAACACATAGGCTGCTTCACCCAAGTCCTTCATAGAGAAACATTTCCCTAGCCAAGTCTTCACAGACTGTAGCTCAGGAATGTCATTCCCGATGAGTAGTATGTCATCTACATACAACACCAAGAAGACAATAGCGCTCCCACTAACCTTCTTGTAGACACAAGGTTCATCTTCATTTTTGATAAAACCAAACTCTTTGATTGCTTCATCAAAATGAAGATTCCAACTTCGAGAAGCTTGCTTCAGTCCATAAATGGACCTTTGCAACTTGCACACTTTATTGGCATTCTCAGGAGTGACAAAACCCTCAGGTTGTGTCATGTACACATCCTCAAGTAGCTTTCCATTTAGGAATGCAGTTTTGACATCCATTTGCCATATCTCATAATCATAGTGTGCAGCAATAGCGAACAAAATTCGGATGGATTTAAGCATAGCAACTGGTGAAAAAGTTTCATCATAGTCAATACCATGAATTTGCTTGAAACCTTTTGCAACCAATCGTCCCTTAAAGGTAATCACATTACCATCCATGTCAGTTTTCTTCTTGAAAACCCATTTGCACCCTATGGGTTTTACCCCTTCAGGTGGGTCAACCAAAGTCCATACTTGGTTTTCATACATGGATTCCATCTCGGATTTCATGGCCACTAGCCACTTCTCAGAGTCAGGCCCCGACATAGCTTGTTGGTAGGTTGTGGGCTCATCCTGATCCATGAGCATCACATCACCAGTGTGAGTCACGAGAAATCCATATCTCTCAGGCTCACGCCGAATCCTACCAGACCTACGTGGGCTCTGTGCTACAGGAACAGACTCTTGAACCACAACATCTTGTGGTGTCTGTTCAGGTTCCATTTCAGGTTCGATGTCTCCTTGTTGTTCTTGAATTTCTTCAAGTTCTACTTTCCTCCCACTAGTTCCTTTAGAGATAAACTCTTTCTCTAAAAAGACACCAGTTCGAGCAACAAACACTTTTTGCTCAGAAGGATTGTAGAAATAGTAACCCTTTGTTTCTTTGGGATACCCAACAAAAAGGCATTTTTGAGATTTGGGCCCTAGTTTGTCAGAGGATTGACGTTTCACATAAGCGTCACAGCCCCAAATCTTCATAAAAGACAAATTGGGACGCCTCCCACTCCATATCTCATATGGTGTCTTTTGAACCGATTTAGATGGAACTCGGTTTAGTGTAAAAGCGGCTGTCTCTAGAGCATGTCCCCAAAAGGAGTTTGGAAGGTCAGCTTGACTCATCATAGAGCGAACCATGTCTAACAGAGTTCGATTTCTCCTTTCAGATACACCATTCCATTGAGGTGTACCTGGTGGAGTGAGTTGTGATACTATACCACACTCCTTCAGATAGTCAAGGAATTCTCGATCCAAGTACTCTCCACCTCGATCTGATCGAAGCACTTTGATACTCTTCCCGAGTTGATTCTCTACTTCATTCTTGAATTCTTTGAACTTTTCAAAGGATTCTGACTTGTGTCTCATAAGATACACATAGCCATATCTGCTGAAGTCATCAGTGAAAGTAATGAAGTATTGGAAACCTCCTCTAGCTTGTGTAGACATAGGGCCACATACATCACTATGTATGAGTCCTAGTAAGTCATTAGCCCTTTCACTTTGCCCTGTGAATGGGGCTTTGGTCATCTTGCCCAACAAACATGACTCACATGTCTCATATGATTCAAAATCAAATGAGTCCAAGAGTCCATCCTTATGGAGCTTGGATATGCGGGTCTCATTTATATGGCCCAAGCGACAGTGCCAGAGATAGGTCGGGTTCGAATCATTTAATCTGACCTTCTTGGTATTCACATTATAGATTGGATCTTCGAGGTCTAGAACATACAACCCATTGCTAAGTTGAGCACTACCATAAAAGATTTCATTCAAATAAATAGAACAACATTTGTCCTTTATTATAAATGAAAAACCTTTCTTGTCCAAACAAGAAACAGAAATCAAATTTCTACTAATAGTAGGCACAAAGTAGCAGTTGTCTAATTCTAAAACTAATCCACTAGGTAAAGTGAGAACATAAGTCCCTACGGCTAAGGCAGCAACCCTTGCTCCATTTCCAACACGTAGGTCCACTTCACCTCGGGCCAATCTTCTACTTCTACTTAGATCCTGCACATTTGCACAAATGTGAGATCCACATCCAGTATCCAATACCCAAGATGAGGAAGTAGAAAAGTTAGCCTCTATAACAAAAATACCTGAAGTGGAAGTCTTACTTCCCTTTTCCTTAGCAAGTTCTTCAAGATAGAGCTTGCAGTTGCGCTTCCAGTGTCCAGGTTGCTTACAATGGAAGCACTCCCCTTCCTTTGCCACACCACCCTTTGGTTTCAGTGCAGCTGAAGAAGAATTAGCATTGGACTTTCCATTAGCTTTATCCTTCTTCTTGTTGGCTTTTCCCTTTCCCTTGCCCTTTTGAACCATCAAAATGGGCTTAGCCTTCTTAAGGTTTTGCTCAGCAGTTCTCAACATGTTGAGCAATTCAGGGAGGGACTTGTCAAGGTCGTTCATGTTATAGTTCATGACGAACTGACTGTAGCTTTCAGGCAACGATTGCAAGACTACATCAATAGCCAACTCTTTCTGAAGAGCAAATCCCAAATTCTCAAGATTCTCAATGTACCCAATCATCTTGAGCACATGAGGACCCACGGGACTTCCCTCAGACATCTTGCACTGAAACAATGCCTTAGAGGTCTCAAACCTCTCATGCCTAGCTTGCTCTTGGAAAAGCATTTTGAGATGTTCGATCATATCGAACGCCCCCATGTTCTCATGTTGCTTCTGAAGCTCAGATTCCATGGTAATAAGCATGAGGCATGCAACATCCAAAGCATCATCAGAATGCCTCTTGTGAGCATCCCTTTCAGCTCTTGGAGCAGTGGCAGCAGGCTCATTCGGAATGGGCTGCTCTAGGACATAAGCCTTTCTCTCTTGCTTGAGGACTATCCTCAAGTTTCGGTACCATTTGAGAAAGTTGGTCCCATTCAGTTTTTCCTTCTCAAGGATCGATCGCAACGAAAGTGTCGATGTGTTTTGTGCCATGGTTATCTACAACAGTAAATATGCAGTGTAAGAGTCATGTATTTTAATTCATTTAATAAGGACTTTTATTAAACGATACTCCCACTATTTTCCTCAAAATAATAACCCTCGATATTATTTCGGAACACCTCGGCGCTAAGGTATTCTAGTGGGCCAAGATCCATATTTGACCACAACCTGAGTCAGCTTTGGCTTTTCTCTCAAGTTACAGCTATTTAGGTAGGCAACTCCTTGCCAATTGCATCTTATGCAACTCTTGGATAGTTGGGTGAACAACACTTGTCCAAGCTCATCTCATGAACTTAAGCCCAACTCTATGCCTCTAAGTCCCTAATCCTATTAGGATGACTTAGTTAAGTCGAACCCAAAGTTAGCAGTTTGGATATCACTATTATCCCATCGCGCCTTACCAAGATGAACATAGGTGCTTTGCTTTGGCAAACCCACCTAATGTTGATCAAAGTCTTGACGAGTGCCAACATTTGGAAGGCATCACATTTAATGACTTAATATTTGTTTGAGGGATTTTTCTTTTGATCTCACCAATTTGTTATCTCCGGTTGTCTTATACATGCATCACATACAAATATAAAACATGCATCTCATGCTTACAAGAAAGTAAACGTGACATGGTTATAGCCCAAACTATGCGATATTCTCAAGCCAATGAGAATATCATAAAAGCCTAAGAAAAGAAAAGGGTCTTCACAAGCTCCTTCTCTTCCTTTCTTGGTTGCCCTTTTGTTGTCACCTCCTTGGACATACCACCTTGGATGATCCTTGGACATACCACCTTGGATGATCCCATAATGTACCATTACATCAATAATAGAAACCTCGAGTTACATTCGAGGGGAGTAAGGTGAGAAGAGAATGTACAATGAGAGTGATAAGAAAAGGCACGACTCGCAGGCCGTATTTACAAGTACAACCAATCAAGGGCTATAACCATGCACCATGCTTCAAACACCAATCAGCATATCATGTCAAATCTCATTCAACAAAGATGCATGCCAATTTTCGCGCGTTGATTAACCAGTTTTTATTTATGTGGCGCTTCGCATACGGCGGTCCCGCTGGCCGGTCAGCGGGCGGTGGTTCCGCTGACCGGTCAGCGGACGGGGTCAAGGGGAGCCGCCCTTGCGGGGGGTTGCGAGGGGGGCAGCGCCCCCCGGCGCAAAAAATTGTCTTACAATTGCTTAGCCCGAAATCTTCTATTTCGAGCAAGTAGGCACCCGAGACTCCTCCATTCGAGCCACCAAAAATACCTTACTTTCGGTGCCCGAACAGGCCGAATCCGAACAAAGCTAGGGTTTTTGCAACTATTGCAAGAATCCTAATCCATATAGGTATCTCATACCAATCAATTTCGGGTTAATCTCATTAACCAATTAGTGTCGTTTCTTCATATATGTCATATGTTCATTACGAGTTCCGGTTTCATGCATCATGAATCAATCTAATTAATCATGGCCGAAAAGCAACCGAACACATAACATCATGCGATTCAACATTCAATCCCGATTTAGGGTTTCACCAGTAGCTCTGATACCACTGTTGGGTTTCGGGAGCCAAACAGCGCAGCAAAATTTAACCGAAACCCTCCAGGATCCAAGTGAAACGGGGTAAACCGGGTGTTCGAAAATTTTCATACCTAATTTTCGGTTGAGATCTCTCACTCAACTGTAGAGTTGAATCACAAAACCTGAACAGTTGACGTGTTCAAGCTCTCTATGGTATCCACACGAGCCTCTCGGGATCACCACGCTTCCACCACGTCCCGGCAGATGCGTTTCTCTTGCGCTCGCAGTGCTAGCTTGCGTCCTCCAAGGAATTGCAAGAGAAGAGTGCGGCTGTCCTTTTGGGAGGCTAGGGCAAGGAGACCTGCGAATTTCTCACTAAAAGTTGTATTTATAGTGAGACTCAACTTCCAGGCCTAATGGGTTTCAAAGCCCTAATCCAATTAGGCTTTAATTTCGGGCTTAATAATGGCTCAACTCTTGGGCCCATTATTAATACGAAATTATTGTGAAACCATAACCCAAATAATTAGCCCATGCACTCTAATGATCCAAATAGCTCTATGTGTGCGACCCAATAGGCTCTTACCATGTTGGCAATGATCATAAATCACATTTATGATCATAAGCAATGAGCGGTGTCTAGCAACACATCATTGCTACCCAAGTGACAAGATTGTCGATGATTCGACTAAACCTTTATGATCATCACCGATATATGCCATTGTCCCTTTGTCCAAGATATCAAGACTAAGCACGAGACATGGAATGTGTCACTCTCGTATAGCCCAATCTTTGGTTTCTTGATTACCGAGTAGACCAACTTAAACTGATGACATTGATATCGTATATCAACTCATCCGAGCATGGCCATGCATTTTCTAAGTCTCACTCTATCAAGGGGCCCGAAGATATCACTCCCGTTACATAGGAGGGACAAATCCCATCTTGATCATACAAATCCCTCTGCATGATATGTGACATATCCAATGACCTCCTTCAAGTTCACTCAGTCAGTTACGAGCAACAAAGGAAAGTATCAAAGTATGTGACTCACATATAGGGAACCTTGATGATCTTAGGTCAAAGGACTACATATACCATGATCACTATGAGAATCACTTATGACACTCATATAACGATCCATGTAGTGTTCTCATGGTGGGTCGGTCCAGTACACAAGTTCTCCAACTTGTACCTTCGAATAAAGTCTCTCAAGGGCTCATCACTACCTTCTGAATCTTAAGGAAGTGGGCCACTGTTTTAAGGGTCGATTGGCTTCCCAAAAAGTGATTCAAGAATGCTTGGGAAAGGTCCCTAAATGATGAGAAGTGATGCCCCGATTAGTGCCAAATTAGGAAGCAGCAAATCTTATTTTAGCTCAACATATGATCACATCTAAGGCCTGATCCAATCTTATAGAGGTGACATATCTTTGCAATTGGTTGACTGGGTCAGTAAGGCTATCATATAGGTTAATCTTGGGCATATGGAACCTTTCAGGGGTAGGTGCATTAATTATCTCCTCTATAAAAGGCCAAAGCCACGTGTATTTGACATCAATGCCAAGGGCAAAGCCTTTTCTCGGTGGCTCGGGGGCCCATGTACACTGTTCCATTTGATCAAGTCTTTGTTGAATAGTGTTGATGTCTCTACCTCCAAGATTATCATATCAATCCAAGGATATCGAGGAGCGGTTTGGCAAGGCTCCTGCAGCTTCTTCTAGGGCTCTAGGCAAGGCCTTCCAAATCTTCCACTATAGCGTTGTTTTAAGCTACTCAAATAAAGCATGTTGTAGAATCTAGAATTGATCATCATCTAATGGTGTAGGGGCCCTTCCCCTTATGGGGGGTTTTTTAAGGTGTTGTAGGCTCTTCTAGATTAGCCTTTTGGCAGGTCTCTTCACCTATAGGTGCTACAGACACAGCTAGATGACGGCTCTCATATTCGTTATCCGGTTGATTTTGGTTCTCCATGCGAGACCTCCGGAGTGTTCACTACAGTTCTCATAGACGATGCCAATTTGATAGTTGAAGGAATTGTATAGGCCTGGCCTAGAGGTATGGTGAACTCTGTAATGGGATCCTACACTCAAAGACAATGTTAGCACCTCGAGATGTTTTCTCAGGAGAAACTCTCCAACAATCAAGCTAGATTCCTGGTAAACAGAAATAAGCTAAAGGGTGAAGAGTCAGAATGTCATACCTCGAGATTGATGACTAGAAGAGTTTACATATGTAGGGGAGATTTGAGTAAATATCTCTTGGATATGAGTCCTATGGCTAATCCCGTAATTTTAGGCCTCTAAGATGAGAATTCCCTTATCAGCTCTTTGGGCTTTCTATTAGGGATCCATCAGATATGAATTTATTTGTTTTAGGCCCGTATTGGGTCTATTTCCTACTAATAACATTTTCATTAGACTACAAATCTTTTGAAATAAAGTATGTATTTATTTTGGTGGAAAGTTTTTTTTTAAGTGTTTGTTGATGGGGTGGGTTTGGCTAATCATCAGTAATGGGCCTCCTTGGTAGACAAATATGTGAACAGGTAGCTTCAGGGAGGATATTACTAAATCCAAACTCTCGTAACAATTAAGTGAGTTTGTATCCGTCTCTCACGGGTAGGCAGATAACACATGCTAACCCATTTATATATGTGTGTGTGTGTGTGTATAAACCTTGTTTTTACTATATATTTTATATTTTATATATGTTTTAAGAAAATATGTATGTCTACAAATAATTAATAAATAAATAATTTATAAAATAAAGCAATATAGAAAAATTTACATTAGATTATAACTTTATTTTTAGATGAAAGAAAAATTAGAAATAAATATACTAATTTATAAGGGATAAGATGTATTAGAATTAGTTAAACCTGTAACTTCCCCAAAATTTTGCGGGTAGGGCTGAATTAGAGTGGCCTGGATTGGGAAGGGTAAGAGTAATAGAGTAATTTTATCATCACTACTTATAGGGGTCAAGCTCCGTCAATTATACTAATACTTAAACTACCCATACTCATTTTTTTAGTTTTTTCATTTTTTCCATACATGTTTTAGTTGACTAAACAAGAGTAATTATCCCCTCATTCTCCCATCCCCCACAAACCAATCGAAGCCTAAAAAATGAGTGGTTATCGTACCTCCGAAGATCTTTGGTGCTTCAGTGCCCACCATAACCCATGAATTGGTTTTGATCCAGACTAGCACCCATAAATTCGCACAACATTTTGTGTGTGTGTGTGTGTGTGTGTGTGTGTGTGTGTCTATATATATATATATATATATATAATCTTTCATGAGAAAATTCTCTGCATCAATCTTGACCAACATGTTCTATTGTTGTCAGAGAAAAACAAAGAGAAAAAAAAAGACACTTAGTGTCCATTCAAGCCAGAACTTTAGCCAAGTAACGTGTGGAAAATTTGAGCGCTTTGATGAGGTCATCTCCCATTAGTAATCACTTTCAGAACAGCTGGTCTGGTCCTGTGTTATAATAAGTGTAAAAACACATGATTAAAAAATAGAAGAAAACTCCTGGATCCATCATGATAGACATACATCACTGATAATGATATCAATGGTATTATGTAATTACTGTTGGGATAAGAATTATTATTTTAAACAAATTTATTTAATTAATAAGGGCGATAATACTTATAATTTTAACTAATGTTTTAGAAATAAATTATTATTTATGGGAATTTTGGATGCCTAATAAATATGTGATTATAAAAGACTTAGTAGATATTATGGAATGAAAATATTAAAGAGTTTCTATTCACTTGCTTATTTTATAATCACTTGCTTTAAGGATGTCAATAAGGAGCTTTAAGGATGGGTTGGGCAACCTGTATTTAAGGAATCGCTGGTTTGGGCTCTCAACTTTCTTCAACTTCACTTTGACGGATTCCGCTAGACGGTCGTATGGCATAGTTGTGAAGTGTTGTCAGGGAGTGAGGCAATGGAAGAAAAGGAGCGAAAGGCAAAGACTGAATACAAACTGATAAGATTGGGTAGTGGTGGCCTAGGGATAGAAGGTGCTTTGTCACCATGTCTACGAGTGACTCTAATTTTTCTGAAACAGAGGATAATGTTCGATCAAGAGGATAAACAAAGAACAAAATGGATATGAAATAATAATTTAAAGGATAATATGCTATAATGATTTAGTAAATGAGGAAATATTGTAAAGTTTTGATATAGTACAAAATAATTATTTAAAAATGCTGATTGAAGATCACAATAACAAAACATAACACGGAATAATGGGATAATTAAAACCTAGAAGGAAAATCTGAGGAAACAATCAACCAGCAGGCAAACACACATTTCTTCATGCATTATCTTTCAGTCTTTACTAGCTGGCACGTTCCGATGTCCATTTCAAGCGAGGACCTTGACCATTACTAACTTATGGAAAAATTCGAGCACTTTGATATAGGTTGTTAATTTGAAATACAAATACTCCTTTCATTACATTTTAGAAGAAACATTATGATTGACATGACAGTTAAGAATTAAGTAAAAAAATTATGTATTATTTTTAATTTTACTCTTTACTTTTTTTCACTTAAATCAAGAAAGATGAAAAGAATGGCTGTAAAAATATAATTTGAAGGATAATAAAAAAATGACTTATTAAATAAGAAAATATTACAGAGTTTTGAGACAACATTCTTTAGAGACAAAGAAAGTGCTATCATTTTATGTACCAAGTTCGCTTATGTTAGGGGATATAACCTTTCTATTTTAGATGTGGTTCTCGCATCCTTGCGTTTCTGTTCCTGCTCTCAACCTCCGCTTCTACTATTATATTTTTATAATACTTTTATCTAGCCACTTATATTTTAAAATGTAATGTTTTCTTGCCGCCGCTTTCTCTTTCCAGCTTTCTTATGCTTTGAGACACTTAAAACTGTTTCCATGTTTAAGAAGGTAATCATAACATTTACTACCGACTTTCTTATAACTTATGGTAAACAAGCCACATGCCGCAAATCCACTTTAATTTTACGCATTTTGTAGGTATTTCCAAGTTGCAATGGGCCGTTGGGTGAAGCCAGAAAATTGTTTCAATGGTGATAATCATAATTTATTAGTGATAGTAAGCGTCGGTTACATTCATAATTACCATGAATGATGTGGTACTAAATGCATCATCCTTATTATACGGAGGCAATCATTCATTAATTATCTCCTATTTGATATATTCTGTACGTAAGAGATTTTATTCTTGATATTTATTGTAGAAAAAGTTATCTCAACTTATAATTATTAATTTCTCATGATCAGTTATTAACTATTTAGAATTATTTACTGATAAATGAAAATCCACCAAGCTAAAAATTTATATGTAAATTGAACTAAGATCATATAAATATAAATTAATTTTCTGAATACAAGCTATCCAACAACTCGTATATCAAATTTGACATCAGCTTTTTCCGAACATGCGAAGTTAGGAGCGTGTTAGCAAATAACCATTTATTTTGTGTAATTTAGTAGGTGATACGAATAATTTAAAATATTTTTAGAACAGTTTAAATTTTAATTTTTATATAGGTGGTAATGTCGGCTATCTTAATAGATAACGATGATGGTAGTATGACGGACTGATATATCACTTTTCTTTCCACTGTTTTACGGTGAGCGGTGAGTGGGGCCAACATGAAAAGTTCGATTGTGGCAAAATGGAATTTTAATAACTCATGACTATTTTAATATTTTTCAAAAATTGAATTGGGTCAATTGCCACCCACTAATGTTTTGTTACGATAATTTAGTAAGGGAAAAGAATAGAACCGAAAGGGAGAGTGAAGCATGAAAATAGAAAAAAAAAAAAACTCTTCTTTCTCTCAATCTGAGAAATTATAAAATTAAACTGAGTAGCTATGTGAAGATATAAGAAAGGTTACTTATCTTTCTTCTACTTTGTTGATCATTAAATTTTAGCATTTTGATGGGGTCATCTCCCACTAGTAATCACTTTTAGAATAGCTGGTTTAGTCGTTGTATTATAATGAGTGTGAAAACACATGATTAAAAGATAGAGGTAAATTCTTGCGTACACCATTTCTCATGCATCACTAATGATAGCTTTAACAGTGTTGAGTAGTTACTGTTAGGAGATAGAGTTTTCTTTCTTGAACAGCAACAAGAAATTGATACTTCCTCCATCCCACGAATTGTGCACCATTTGTGTTTACACATATATTAGGAAAAATGTACTTTTTCTTCTTTTTTCAAATTCTACCCACTTTCTCCCTTGTTTGTTCAATGTTCAATGTGTCCACACGTTAGCCTCAACCCTCAATCGCTCCTTGCCTCGCCAGCGTTGCTCCTTGCCTCACCACCATTGCTCTTCGACGTCCTTCCTTCGCCTTGCTCCTCGCAATGCATGGCCTCGCCACCGTCGTTGCTTGTCGTCCCTCCCTTGCCATTGCTCCTCGAAATGGCCTCGACCTTGAGCTCCAGCCAACGGCATCGCCCCGATCTCGCACCTTACTCTTTGTCCCTCGCTCAGTCACTGCCTCGTTGTCCGATTTCACCTTGTCGCCCATGATGCTCTGATTTTGATTTATGAAGAGCAAGAGAGAATAAGGAAATTGTTAAAATAATAAATAAGGGTATATTTGTCATTTAAATTGTAAAAACTTACCAAATAAAGTGATAGCCGAATGGCAATCGCCCCTGAAGGACCTCACGCGTGCACGCCATCCTTGACCAACGCATCACCTCTGGTCGGAACAAGCGGCCAATTCTCGAGAGAGCCTTAAGCATCCTCGGACAAGCAGGATAAGCGTTACCCTTGTCACACCTCACACAGGCCCTGGCCCAAACACACTGTACTACACTCACCCAACTAAGATTATTTTGGAGTGTTATTGGAACTTTCAATGCGGCCAACCAATGTAACTAATCCTTAAGTCTTATTTTCTTAAGGTATTTAGCCTGGGAGGTGGCCCAGGAGGCTTATGAGAAGAATCCAACTAATTTTCTTGCAGCAGAAGTAGAGCCCAATATAGTAACTTGCAAGACAAGCAAGGCTGTAATAGGTAACTTGCATTACAAGCAAGGCAAACACTCAATGAAATTTAAGTGTTTAGGATGTGTGCAATCAAGTGTGCTACTTAGAATGGCAACCAAGAAGCCCAAGGTATCAACAATTTTGAAAACTCATGTTTGAGTGCACATGTACATTTCAGCCATAAATAGTTCACAAGAGGTTTACAAGACAAACATACTTCCCATTCATACCAAATATATACATAGCTCCATAAGTTGTCAAGTACAAAACCAAAGCACAAGAACAAACATAACTCAGCCTACTAGGTACTCCATGTACCACAAAATAACTAGGCATAACTGAGACTACATAAATATGTACATGTCCAAAAGTAGTCTACTTAGTACACATATATGGCTACATGCCATGATTCACCAAAGTTTTTCATGCCAAGTTATGTTTACAACCAAAACCCCTACTCTCCAAACAGAACCTTTAGTGTGCCATAAAGCAAGACACACTGTAGAACAAGTCCTATGGCCATGTTCATGGTCATAAAAGTGAAGACCACTATCAGAGCTATTGTCCACACATCCATGCTGCTCACCTAGACAAGTCCCACTCTACAAGCCTGCACAACTCAAGGCATAAATCTTAGCCAACTTCAAATAAAGACTTGTAATGCACAAAGTTAATCAAGCCAAGCACACATTGGCACATACCTTATCTCACAAGCAAAGCTAGCACAACACAATAGCAAAACTCAAGCTACACTATTCAGGCCGAATATCCTTTCCTGAAAAATCAAAGTATGGGCAATGAGTACTAATACTCAGTAAAGTTCACTACCAATACCAACTCATTATAGAGTTTATTTAGTTAAGCCGAGTGTATAACTCAAGGCTTAATCTCCATTTGCTCATAATGTCCTGCAAAAATAAGACACAAAGACAAGAAAACCACAACATATATATATACATACTAGCAAGTTCGAGACATATAAGCCATAATAACAAGTAAATGGTTAGCAAGCACAAAGAATCACTCAAGCACATAATGAACGCACACACACACCACAATGACCATTCGGCCAAATACCATAGCATGTGTCATTGTGCACATTTGCACATCAAACTCCAACATAAAGTCCACTTCCATTAGAGCTCCGAAATGCCTAGCAAATTGGCCTCATCTACTAGGATTTCTAACACATGCCCATAGTTAATTAACTAATCAACAATCACAACCGAATCTTCACAATAGCCCATCAAGTAACTAAGGTCATTTAGCATATTTAACCATCACTTAGCTACTTTAAACACTTGAATCATGGTATACTACCAAGCAATCAAGTAGTTTAGAAACCCTACCTCAATATGAGCTTGAGTAGTCTCGGTTTAGCTTGAGCCCCGAAATGTGTTCCTCAACAATTGGCCTAACATATCATCAATTAGGCATCAATACCCCTTGTTCATGGAATCTATACCATGTATTCAAGGAAAACACAAAGAGTTACCTCAATCTCAAGCTTGAAACGTCTCGGCCTCCATTGTTTCTTCAAGCCCAAAGCTCAAACTTGAACCCTTAGTGCCGAGAATGGAAGATTCAAGCTTGATTCTTCACTCAAGCTCCAAAATTGCCTCCTTGGTGCTCTAATCCGAAATCGTTTTTTGTGGAAGCTGAAGAACACAACAAAGCTAGCTTTCGGCCTTGGAGGAGTAAGCCGAAATGAAGGCAAATGGTTTAAGTGGAACCATGCGTGCCTGGTATTAAGCCACATGTAATCAAAGTGGCAATAAGCTAGCTTTCGACCTCACCAATCTTGCATGGCGCCATTTAGTCCTTAAGTCCCCATAGCTTCCTTTTTGTCACTAAAACATAGGCATGTCTCGGCATTAATATCACTTCATGGCTCACATTGCCAAGTACTTCTCCAAAAGAGTCCAAAGTGACCATTAATCCCATGTATAAACCGGCCAAGTACTTGCACAAGTACTAATTAGGCAAATCAAGGCAATGATGCCTTATTTCCTTAGTGGGGAACATGATTTGACTAGTCATCATTAACATTCACCAAAATTGGCCTAGTATTCCACTAGTCACCATATAATTTTGCATGACCGAAAGTTTCCATTTCTAGTTTATAGTTTCACTAGCACCACTAGTTTCAAATGTGCATTTTAGTCCTCCCACTTTATTTTCTTACAATTTTCCCATGGCCATTTTCTTTGTGCATTTAGGACCCGAAAGTCCTCAATTTAGCACATATACCACTGTGCTTTGTTTTCACAACTCTTCCATGTTTTCATGGTGTTTCTTTTTATTTTCTTGGCCCGAGCCAAGCACTTAGGAAATGAGCCTAACAATTCCTCGCTCCTTAAAGAATTTGGTCCTTCAAATTTCTCACTAATCTAGGGTACAGCTGAGGGTACTTGTTAGCAATTTCCTGTTCTACTTCCTAGGTTGCCTCTTTAGGAGTGTGATTACTCCATTGTACCTTAATCATAGAAATCCATCTGCTCCTCAGTTTCCTGGTGTCTCTTGCCAGGAACTGGATTGGCACCTCTTCATAAGTAAGGTTTGGTGCCACAATTGCAGTGGCAGGTGTCTCTATCTGCTTGAAGCTTGGAACATACTTCTTGAGTAAGCTCACACGAAACATATTATGTATGTTACCAAGTTCTGGTGGTAAATCCAACTGATAAGCCACATTTCCAACTTTGGCTAGTATTTGATATGGCTCAACATATCTGGGTGCTAGTTTTCCCTTTTTCCTAAATCTAATCACTCCTTTCATGGGAGAAACTTTGAGCCACACCTAGTCTCTTTCCTGAAATTCCAGGTCTCTTTTCCTTTTCAGGTTGGCATAGGCTTGCTGCCTATCATTTGCAGTCTTGATCCTAGCTTGGATCAGTTTTACCTTCTCAGTAGTTTCCTTAATAATGTCTGGCCCCAACTCCAATTTGTCTTCTGGCTGATGCCAGCAATGAGGAGTAATACACTTCCTGCCATATAAGGCTTCATAAGGAGCCATTCCTATCACTGAATGATAGCCATTATTGTAGGAAAACTCTATTAATGGGACATGTACATCCCATTCACCTTGGAAGTCAATTACACAACATCTTAACATATCTTCCAGGGTCTGTATGGTTTTCTCTGTCTGTCCAACAGTCTATGGATGGTAAGCAGAACTAAACTTGAGCTTAGTACCCAATGCCTGATGTAGGAACTTCCAAAACCTAAAAACAAACCTAGGATCCCTATTTGATACTATGTGATCAGGTATTCCATGCAATCTTACTATCTCTCTTATATAGAGTTGTGTCAGTTTATCCAAAGAATCAGTAAGATTCATGGGAAGGAAGTGAGCTGCCTTGGTCAATCGGTCTACAATGACCCATATGGCATTATGCTTCCTTCTTGTTAGTGGCATACCCACTACAAAATCCATTGATATGGATTCTCATTTCCTCTCAGGTATGGGCAAGCTTTGTAGCTTCTCTTTTGGTTTTTGGTGTTCCACCTTTACTTGCTGACATACTTCATAACTAGCTACATGTGTGCTAATGTCTTTCTTCATATATGGCCACCCAAAATATACTCTAAGAGTATGTTACATCTTTGTGGCCCCTGGGTGCATGCTCAACTTACTAGAGTGAGCTTCCTCCAGAATTTGAACCCTCAGGTTGTCCTTTTCAGGCACATATAACCTATTCTAGAAGTATAGCACTCCTTGTTTGAAGGAAAAACCTTGGAATAGTTCTCCCTTTTTCTGACCAGAAATCAGTTTCATTTCTTCATCACCAGCTTGAGCTTTCTTGATAAGCTCATTCCATTTTAGTGTAATGGTGACTACATTCAGTTGCTCACCTTCCTTAGTTAGCCATTGGCTTGCCAAGTAAGTAAGACTCAGGCTCTCGACCTTATGCTCAGTTTCACCACCTTTGAGCACTCCTGTGTAGCTTCTGCTTAAAGCATCTGCCACTACATTAGCTTTCCCAGCTGTGTATTCAATTACACAGTCAAAGTCTTTCAAATATTCCAACCATATTCTTTGTCTCATATTTAAGTCCTTCTGGGTAAAAAGGTACTTGAGACTTTTGTGGTCTGTAAACACTTGGAATCTGTTACCAAGAAGATAGTGTCTCCATTGTGTAAGAGCAAAGACCACTGCTGCCAATTCCAAGTCATGTACTGGATACTTCTTTTCATATGGTCTCAATTGTCTAGACCCAAAAGCAATGGCCTGCTTCTCCTGCATCAGGACACACCCTAGTCCTACATGAGATGCATCAGTATACACCTCATATTACTTTTCAGGGCTGGTAGGACTAGTATAGGAGCTATAGTCAGTCTCCTTTTTAGCTCTTGAAAGCTTTTTTCACATTTTGTTTCCCAGATAAACTTCTGGTTCTTTCTCGTTAATTGAGTCATAGGTGCTGCTAGAACAGAAAATTTTGGTACAAACCTTCTGTAATAACCAACCAACCCCAGGAAGCTTCTGACTTCCCTCACATTCTGGGGTTGTTTCCAATCCAAGATTGACCTTACCTTTTCAGGATCCACAGCCAACCCTTGATCATTTATTATATGACCCAAAAACCCAATTTCTTGGGTCCAAAATTTGCATTTACTCAACTTTCCATAAAGCTTATGTTCTTGGAGCAAGCCAAGCACTACTTTTAGGTGTTCCTTATGAGTTTCCTCATCTTTTGAGTACACCAAAATATCATCAATAAACACCACCACAAAGTGGTCTAGGTGTGCTCTGAACATCCTTTGAATTAAGTTCATAAAGAATGCAGGTGCATTAGTAAGTCCAAATGGCATTACTATATACTCAAAGTGTCCATACCTAGTCCTGAAAGCAGTCTTAGGTATGTCCTCCTCCCTTATTCTTAGCTGGAAATATCCAGATCTCAAATCTATTTTGGAGAACACTTTTGCTCCCTTCAACTGATCAAACAAATCTTCTATCCTTGGGAGAGGATACTTGGTCTTTATGGTTAATGCATTTAGTTTTCTGTAATCAATACAGAGTCTAAGGGTTCCATCTTTTTTTTTCACAAACAACACAGGTGCTCCCCAAGGAGACACACTGGGTCTAATGAACCCTTTTTCAAGTAGTTCATCTAACTGTTTCCTGAGTTTTACCATCTCAGGTAATGCTATCCTATATGGAGAAGTGAATACTGGTGCTGCTCCTGGTACCAGCTTAATTTCAAACTCCACCTCTCTCAGGGGTGGTAAACCAGGTAGGTCTGTAGGAAAGACTCTTGGAAAATCTTGAACTATAGGTATCTTCCTAAGTTCATCTGATGCTCCCTGGTCATTAAGTTCCAGGCACTCATGCTCACTTTCTAGAGTTACCAGCTCCAGCACTTCCAAGTGATAGTCCATAGCTAACTCTATTGACTTATCTAAGTCATATGATATACCACCAGGCATTATTAATTGTCTAGCCTGACAATCAATAATTACTTTATTCTCCCCTAACCAGTTCATGCCTAAGGTCACATCATAGTCATGTGTCTCTAGCATTATGAGATTTGTTCTCAGTTTCAGCTTGTCTATCTGGATCTCACAGTTTTCAACCATGTGATAGGCAAATAAAACTTCATTGCCAGCTGTTCTTACTAAGCACATATTGGTCATATATTTTACTTCTAAATTTATGGCCTTAACCAAGCTATTAGATATTACAGACAATGAAGCTCCAGTATCAAACAAAACAGATACTAACTGGCCATTAAGGTAAATAGTACCTTTTAAGGCCCTCATGCTAGTCCTTTGCTGACTAGTCTCCCTGCCTGCATCCTCAGCCTCTGATGTTTCCTGCCATTTTCTGGAAGACTCCAGCTGAAATACTCTGCCTGGAGGTGCACCAGGTCTTCTTTGCTCCTGAGGTACTCTAGGTGCTGGCCTCCCTCCCTGGGCTGGCACCTGAGTCCTCAATTGGGGCATAGGGATTTGCCCTCTAGGTCCCCTGGGATTGAAATTTCCCAGCATCTTCCTACTGTCTTCACCTCTCTTTGGGCAGTCTCTGACCTAGTGATCTGGTGCTCCACACTTATGACATCCAGTGGAAGTTTTGAAGCATAGCTTATTGCTATGAAATTTTCCACAAGTATTGCACTGAGGACCATACTGTTGTGGTTGGGATTCTCTTTCTTTCTTATTTCCCTTCCTGCCTCTACTTGGGTCCTTTTCTTCTCTCGGCCTCTTTGGATGATGGCCTTTCTGGGTTCCACTTCCACTTCCAGGGCTACTCCTGGATTGTTCCTGGAACTCATGCTCCAATACCAGGGCACTCTGCATAACAGAGTAGTAGTCCCTAGCTCCCACTGCCCTGAGAATCTGCCTCAACTTAGGCCTTAGTCCCCTGATAAACCTCTTGGTTCTCAGCTCTTCTTGTCCTTCATACTGAAGGGCATACCTGATCAGGTTATTAAACCTTTGCTCATACTCTAGCACACTGAGGTCCTCCTGCTACAGCTAATCAAACTCCACCTGCTTCTGGTCTTTCTGGGCTTCACTAACATACTGCTGGTGAAAGACCTGAAGGAAATCTGCCCATCTCATAGATCTCCTCCTAGATGGGGGCCTCCTCTGATTCCTTTCTTGGTGTACTGCCCTCCACCAAATCTCAGCATTACCTTCTAGCCTGAAGGTGGCTAGCAATACCTTCTGAGTAGATGTGACCTCCATTCTTTCAAAAATTTTCTCCACTTGGTATACCCAAAACTCAACCTCATCTGGGTCACATCCTCCTCTGAAGATTGGAGGTTTCAATGCCAGTAACCCCTCTAGTTGGCCCTCCTTGAGTCCTCCTCTCCTAGGTCTCTCTCTGCTCCCTTCCATGCCATTAGATCTGTCTCTTGATGACCTACTTCTTGCTGTAGTCTCCTCAGTAGAAGGTTCAGTCTTTCCAGAGTATATATAGGCATCCCTTTCTTCAATATCTGGGCTGTCCTTATCCTCCTCCTTTGTCCTGGTTTCCTGTCTAACTTCTGACCTCAGTCTTCTAGCCCTGGGATGTCTCCTTTCTTCATCTACTTCCTCCATTTCTTGATTCCCTCCAGCTTTACTGGACTGATCATATCCCACTGGCTCTTTGCCAGGTCTTCTTCTCTTCCTTCTTCCTTCAGTTTCTACTGGCTCTGAATTCTCCTGGTGTTGGGCTTCGCCTCTAGCCAAGGCTTGCATTCCTAGTACCAGTTGAGCCACAGTAGCATGTAGTGACTCCATCATCACCTCCATTCTCTCATGTCTATCCCTGCTAGGTCCAGGTACTTGTAACCTGGCATTTGGCTCATTGGCCACATTATGTTCCATATCACCTGCCTGTGTTTCAGGCACATTTTCTTGCATTCCCTCTGTCTGATGGGCTGCAGTGTCTTCCTCTTGTCTCAGGGAGTCTCTTTCCCTACCTCTTGTTCTCATCCTACACTTCAATTGCAGATATTCACATATACTCAATAATACAAGTCTTATACAAATCAGACCCTCTGTGGGACTCTGTCTAGGCTAATGCTCTACCATTCTAAAACATAGGCTCTGATACCAAACAAAGCCTGTCACACATCACACAGGCCCTGGCCTAAACACACTGTACTACACTTACCCAACTAAGATTATTTTGGAGTGTTATTGGAACTTTCAATGCGGCCAACCAATGTAACTAATCCTTAAGTCTTATTTTCTTAAGGTATTTAGCCTGGGAGGTGGCCCAGGAGGCTTATGAGAAGAATCCAACTAATTTTCTTGCAGCAGAAGTAGAGCCCAATATAGTAACTTGCAAGACAAGCAAGGTTGTAATAGGTAACTTACATTACAAGCAAGGCAAACAGTCAATGAAATTTAAGTGTTTAGGATGTGTGCAATCAAGTGTGCTACTTAGAATGGCAACCAAGAAGCCCAAGGTATCAACAATTTTGAAAACTCATGTTTGAGTGCACATGTACATTTCAGCCATAAATAGTTCACAAGAGGTTTACAAGACAAACATACTTCCCATTCATAACAAATATATACATAGTCCATAAGTTGTCAAGTACAAAACCAAAGCACAAGAACAAACATAACTCGGCTTACTAGGTACTCCATGTACCACAAAATAACTAGGCATAACCGAGACTACATAAATATGTACATGTCCAAAAGTAGTCTACCTAGTACACATACATGGCTACATGCCATGATTCACCAAAGTTTTTCATGCCAAGTTATGTTTACAACCGAAACCCCTACTCTCCAAACAGAACCTTCAGTGTGCTATAAAGCAAGACACACTGTAGCACAAGTCCTATGGCCATGTTCATGGTCATAAAAGTGAAGACCACTATCAGAGCTATTGTCCACACATCCATGCTGCTCACCTAGACAAGTCCCATTCTACAAGCCTGCACCACTCAAGGCATAAGTCTCAGCCAACTTCAAATAAAGACTTGTAATGCACAAAGTTAATCAAGCCAAGCACACATTGGCACATACCTTATCTCACAAGCAAAGCTAGCACAACACAATAGCAAAACTCAAGCTACACTATTCAAGCCGAATATCCTTTCCTGAAAAATCAAAGTATGGGCAATGAGTACTAATACTCAGTAGAGTTCACTACCAATACCAACTCATTATAGAGTTTATTTAGTTAAGCCGAGTGTATAACTCAAGGCTTAACCTCCATTTGCTCATAATGTCCTGCAAAAATAAGACACAAAGACAAGAAAACCACAACATATATATATACATACTAGCAAGTCCAAGACATATAAGCCATAATAACAAGTAAATGGTTAGCAAGAACAAAGAATCACTCAAGCACATAATGAACACACACACACACCACAATGACCATTCGGCCAAATACCATAGCATGTGTCATTGTGCACATTTGCACATCAAACTCTAACATAAAGTCCACATCCACTAGACCTCTGAAATGCCTAGCAAAATGGCCTCACTTACTAGGATTTCTAACACATGCCCATAGTTAATTAGCTAATCAACAATCACAACCGAATCATCATAATAGCCCATCAAGTAACTAAGGTCATTTAGCATATTTAACCATCACTTAGCTACTTTAAACACTTGAATCATGGTATACTACCAAGCAATCAAGTAGTTTAGTGAACCCTACCTCAATATGAGCTTAAGTAGTCTCGGTTTAGCTTGAGCCCCGAAATGTGTTCCTCAACAATTGGCCTAACATATCATCAATTAGGCATCAATACCCCTTGTTCATGGAATCTATACCATGTATTCAAGGAAAACACAAAGAGTTACCTCAATCTCAAGCTTGAAACGTCTTGGCCTCCATTGTTTCTTCAAGCCCAAAGCTCAAACTTGAACCTTTAATGCTGAGAATGGAAGATTCAAGCTTGATTCTTCACTCAAGCTCCAAAATTGCCTCCTTGGTGCTCTAATCCGAAACCGTTTTTTGTGGAAGCTCAAGAACACAACAAAGCTAGCTCTCGGCCTTGGAGGAGTAAGCCGAAATGAAGGCAAATGGTTAAAGTGGAACCATGCGTGCCCGGTATTAAGCCACATGTAATCAAAGTGGCAATAAGCTAGCTTTCGGCCTCACCAATCTTGCATGGCGCCATTTAGTCCTTAAGTCCCCACAGCTTCCTTTTTGTCACTAAAACATAGGCATGTCTCGGCATTAATATCACTTCATGGCTCATATTGCCAAGTACTTCTCCAAAAGAGTCCAAAGTGACCACTAATCCCATGTATAAACCGGCCAAGTACTTGCACAAGTACTAATTAGGCAAATCAAGGCAATGATGCCTTATTTCCTTAGTGGGGAACATGATTTGACTAGTCATCATTAACATTCACCAAAATTGGCCTAGTATTCCACTAGTCACCATATAATTTTGCGTGGCCGAAAGTTCCCATTTCTAGTTTATAGTTTCACTAGCACCACTAGTTTCAAATGTGCATTTTAGTCCTCCCACTTTATTTTCTTGCAATTTTCCCATGGCCATTTTCTTTGTGCATTTAGGACTCGAAAGTCCTTAATTTAGCACATATACCACTGTGCTTTGCTTTCACAACTCTTCCATGTTTTCATGGTGTTTTTCCTTATTTTCTTGGCCCGAGCCAAGCACTTAGTGATGCGAACCCCGATAGTATAAAGACCATGAAACGCGCCCAAGATGTGATTTAAGCTCCACAAGACATCAAAAAGACTAGGTTTGAAACCCCCACCCCTAATCAACCTGTGATTAGAAACAAGAAGTATAGAACTCCAAGAACACAAGCATACTTATGCACCAAGGCAGTCCGCCAAGAACCAAAGAGAAAAACCTCTCCAAAGAGCAATATTATTTCGGCAATAATCTGTGTGTTTACATCTATAATATGTGCCTTTATATAGGCCTAAACTAGGGTAAAAATCTGGTCAAAATTCGCAGCCCAAGTCACCTAGGAAACCTAGTTACAAAGGACTCAAGAAAACCTAGTCAAATTAGGATTCCTACACCCTTTTAACACGTGTTTAAGGTGTGCAGCGAATTCCATTTATCCTAAGTGACCTAAATCACTTCCATGGCCTAAATAAAATCCTAAATAATGTAAATAAACAGGAACATAAAATAAAATACGTTACAAAATAAGATTGGCCATAAAAATCCCAAAATGGTCTTCTCAGGTGGTTCTTGCTTGTGTTTTCACCTTCAAGCTGAAATTAGAACTTGATTTAGCCATGATTTCTCAAAATGCAAAGCATGATAGTTGTAGATCTATTTCTTAGCTTTGAAATGACACCTGAACCACATAAAACGGACATCTAAAGCCAAAGATATGCCTAAAATACTGCAACTGCTTCTGAACCAGTGATAACTCGCAAATCGCGACTTTGAAGCTAAATTGGACCTCCTTATCGTGCAAAATGGGTTTCATGTTCTGCATATAATTTGTAGCTCCAGATGTTAGCTTTCCAATGAATCAAGAATCACTAAATTCTGATCACTTTAGCTGAATATATGATTTTTCCACCAGAACATCGCCAATCTGTCAACATCCGAGCTTGAAGTGCACTAGTGAGCTCCTTAGCCTTCTTCCTTGTCAATGGTCCACTAGTTTTCTTCAATGGATCCTTGCCATCCTTGGTTGTGCCTTCTTTGATCTTATTAGCTCCCCCCTCCTTAGAAGGATTCGTCCTCGAATCAAAACCTGCATTAGAAAAAGGAATTGAATCAATAACAATGAAAATCAACGCATAAGCACTTACCTTTCACATAAGCACCTAGCTTTCATATAAGTACCAACAGCATGGAATGCTTATGTATGGAGCTTTAATCATGTGAAAAATTTGAACCAGTATCCAAATACAATGATAATTTTGATACCTCCAGGGTCAAAAACAAAGTTAGAAACAATTAGCACAAAAAATCTGAAACTTTGCACAATTTTCATCTTAACTCTAGGCATCATTTTCATTGCCTTTTCCATCTCAAAAACATTATTCCCATAACTAGGAAAAGTGTAGGAATAATTTACCTTAGGGATACTATATGCACTCAAAACAAATGGACCTAAACTCACAAAAGTATTATGGTTATGAAAAACATAAGTTATGCATTACACAAATTTTTTAGCATTGATCTTTTTGCTTTATGTCCAAACCTGAAAGTTTTTATTTTGAGTGAAAATTCTGATTTTAAATTCAGCCTTTTAAGGAGGCATGTTCAGTCCTTTGTTTTGTACCACATCTCATTCACAAATTTCATGCATTGTTGTGCATATACATGCAAAAATAAGTTTGCTACTGAATTGGTTTCACTTAATCCTATCTACTCCAATCTTGTTTCATTTAAAATGTTTAGGATTTTTGTGAAATTCGTGCATCCTAGTTTTATTATTTTTATAGGTCACATTGTGTTCAATTCTTGTTTATTTTGGCCTATGCAAACTATTGTCTTGACATGCATAACTTATGTTTTTCATAACCATAATACTTTTGTGAGTTTAGGTCCATTTGTTTTGAGTGCATACAGTATCCCTAAGGTAAATTATTCCTACACTTTTCCTAGTTAGGGGAATAATGTTTTTGAGATGGCAAAGGCAATGAAAGTGATGTCTAGAGTTAAGATGAAAATTGTGCAAAGTTTCAGATTTTTTGTGCTAATTGTTTCTAACTTTGTTTTTGACCCTGGAGGTATCAAAATTATCATTGTGTTTGGATATTGGTTCAAATTTTTCACATGATTAAAGCTCCATACACAAGCATTCCATGCTATTGGTGCTTATGTGAAAGACGCCAAAACAAATTTTTCTTTAGAGAAGCTCAAGCAATTCCAAAGATGATTTGACAAAGCCAAAGAATTAGAAGCTTTAAAATCATATTTTGTCAAATTTCCATGCTTACTTCCTTCTCTTAATCTAGTTTCATGAAAACCATTCTTCAAAATAACATTGTAAGCAAACACATATTGTTTGAGATTTTCATGCAAAACCACATCATATCTAGGTGTAAGGAAGAAATACATTACAGTGGTTGGACTTGTCTCCAGGTATCTTCCTTTGGTGTAGGAACCACAAAATTTTCACCTTCGCACTCAATGGCTTTGGTTGGAGTTGCAACAATTTCATCCCCTTGAACAATAGGATAAGAGACAATGTTAGGCAAACTTTTACAAATGAAATCACTAGAATCTACCTCAAATTGTTCCTTCTCAAGCTCCTTTGATGGTTTGATGCATGGGACATGACTTGGAATATTGGAAACACCAACTTCTTTGATGGGCAGCAACTCACTTGATTCTTGTAGCTGATCTCCTATTAAGTCCTGAAAAGAAGACAACACAACACTAGAAAAAGACTTTGTTATGTTAGATGAAAGTATGGCTTCTCTGTAGGTCTTTCTCTCTTTACTCAGCTTGGGTTTATTACACTCTTGTCTTCTCTCAACTTCGCACTCAATTTCTTCTCTCGGGAACTCTCCACTCTTCTTCCCCTCATGTTCACTCCTCTCACATAATCTCTCGGTTGTTCTCTCAACTTTCCCCTCATCACTCTTGCCTTCACCTTTCCCTTTTTTTTCTTTTCTCTCAACCTTACTTTGAAGTTTTCTTTGATCTTCCAAGACTTGTTGTGGTGAAAATGGTACGAGAATGATTGACTTTTCTTCTTGAGGCCGAGACAAGTCTTCTTCTATGGCCTCCACTTTTGGCTGGGGTACTTCTCTCACATCCTTACTCCATGCTCCTCTCCATGTGGAAATTCCTCCTTGACACATCTTGGATGCCTTTGCTCTCTTGATGCTCCTCTCAGCCTCGATGGCATGGTGAAGCAAGTCTTCCATATTGAAATAAGGCACCATTTCCACTCTATTGGCAATCTCAAGATTGAGACCATTAATGAATCTAGCCATGGTGGTCTCCTCATCCTCCATGATGTTGGCTCAGGTCAAGGTTATCTCCAAGTCTTTGTAGTAGTCCTCCACACTCCTTTGGCCTTGCACTAGCTTTTGAAGCTTTAGGCGTTGATCTCTATAGTAGGAGTTGGGCACAAATCTCCTCCTCATTAAGTCTTTAAGGGCTCTCCATGTGTGTATGGGCTCCTCCTCATTCTTTCTCCTAGAAATAACATCCTGATTCCACCATACAATAGCATAATTAGTGAACTTTATGGTAACCAATTTAACCTTCTTTTCCTCGGAGTAATGATGGTGATCAAACACCATCTCAATCTTTTTCTCCCACTCCCAATATGCATCGGGATCACTCATCCCTTGGAAGGATGGAATGGTAAGCTTGATGGAGTTGAGATTGTTATCCTCCCTTGGCTCACACCTTCTTGGAAACCCATGGTCATGCCAAACTCTTTCTTTCTCCTTGGGTTCTTTTCTCCTTGGACCTCTCCTTGGTTGCAAGATGGGATTTGGTCTCCTTGGCAACCTCAAATCAATGTCCTCAATCCTCCCCACAAGTCTATTGAGAGTTTCTTGAAGTTCTCTCATGGTTGGCTCCTCATTGTGTCTTACTTCCATCCTCCTATCCTCCTGGCTCTCCATACTCCTGAAAACAAAGATCCTCACAAACACTCACCTCACGTGTTTCACTCAAAAGATGGACACTCAAACACTCAATTTGCTAGTGAGATATTGCTATTCAAAAGAGTTCTCAAAAGTTCTAAGAAAACTGTCCTCAAAGCACACAAGAAAACTTGAATTCCTGAAGAACTATTTTGACTCCAAAAGAGGTGGGCTAAACAAGCTTTAAAAGACTCTAAGAAGCTTTTGTAATTGATGATCACAAGAACCACAAAGAAAGCTTTTTTGCTCAAAAACAGTGGGATAGGTTTTGGGGCTCAAAACTTTCAACACTTTGAGAAAACTTCTTTTTGGCAAGCTCTTTTCTTTTTCTTTTTCTTCCTTATTTTTTCTTTTTTTTTTTCTCTTTTTTGCTTGCTCATTTGATGCTAAACAAATGTTCTCCTTGAAATTCCTTTCTGCCAAAGATAAAAAGTCAGTTTTCTATTCGGCCAAAACAAGAAACTATTGAAACTTGCACAATTTTGAAACAACTTTTTTGATACCGAACTTCCTCAACTTGGATCCTTCTTTTTTTGGTGTTTTCTTGACTCTAGGATGCTGGAAACAGTGAAAATAAGAGAGATTAATAGGGCTGGACAAAAAACAGAAAGATAAGAAATAAACAAGATCAAACGAATTGAAACCGAGAACACTAGACAACACGGATTGACTTCTTTTTGTTGTTTTTGTGATTTTTGGACATGAACAAGGATGGAATAAAAAGGACGGACCTGAAACAAGAAGAAAAAGGATTAAAACGGAGAATTAAGACATGAAATTACTGGAGAAAAATTGAAAGAAAACTGAAGATAAACAAGAACACAAGATATGTCCTTCAATGGAACTTGTGGCTCTGATACCAACTGATGCGAACCCCGATGGTATAAAGACCATGAAACGTGCCCAAGATGTGATTCAAGCTCCACAAGACATCAAAGAGACTAGGTTTGAAACCCCCACCCCTAATCAACCTGTGATTAGAAACAAGAAGTATAGAACTCCAAGAACACAAGCACAATTGTGCACCAAGGCAGTCCGCCAAGAACCAAAGAGAAAAACCTCTCCAAAGAGTAATATTATTTCGGCAATAATCTGTGTGTTTACATCCATAATATGTGCCTTTATATAGGCCTAAACTAGGGTAAAAATCTGGTCAAAATTCGCAGCCCAAGTCACCTAGGAAACCTAGTTACAAAGGACTCAAGAAAACCTAGTCAAATTAGGATTCCTACACCCTTTTAACACGTGTTTAAGGTGTGCAGCGAATTCCATTTATCCTAAGTGACCTAAATCACTTCCATGGCCTAAATAAAATCCTAAATAATGTAAATAAACAGGAACATAAAATAAAATACGTTACAAAATAAGATTGGCCATAAAAATCCCAAAATGGTCTTCTCAGGTGGTTCTTGCTTGTGTCTTCACCTTCAAGCTGAAATTCGAACTTTATTTAGCCATGATTTCTCAAAATGCAGAGCATGAGAGTTGTAGATCTATTTCTTAGCTTTGAAATGACACCTGAACCACACAAAACGGACATCTAAAGCCAAAGATATGCCCAAAATACTGCAACTGCTTCTGAACCAGCGATAACTCGCAAATCGTGACTTTGAAGCTAAATTGGACCTCCTTATCGTGCAAACTGGGTTTCATGTTCTGCATATAATTTGTAGCTCCAGATGTTAGCTTTCCAATGAATCAAGAATCACTAAATTCTGATCGTTTTAGCTGAATATATGATTTTTCTACCAGAACATCGCTAATCTGTCAACATCCGAGCTTGAAGTGCACTAGTGAGCTCCTTAGCCTTCTTCCTTGTCAATGATCCACTAGTTTTCTTCAATGGATCCTTGCCATCCTTGGTTGTGCCTTCTTTGATCGTATCACTTAGGAAATGAGCCTAACAACCCTCAAAGAACCCATGGGACCAACTTCGGTCAAGAGGGGTCATCACCCTTCCTGAGGGTAACTTCGCGCCGACCTCACGTGCCCAAGACCACCTTCGGATACTCTTTGGGCCACCTTCGGGACACGTTCACAAAGTACCATTTTCAGGAACCCGAGCCTAACCTCGGGAGGGCCCAACCGAAGGTGTCTTGTATAAAATAGGGGACCTCCCTCCAAAGAAGCTCACTTCCCCGAACAAGCTCTGTACCCTGAGGAAGTTCGGTCACCCGAAAAGGCCATGTGGGCGTACGACCAAATAGCAAAGGAGTCTCTGACACACTGTACTCATACGGCTCCCGACACGCTGCCCCCAGACACGCTCTGACACGCCGCCCTTGTGCTGCTTAGGCTTTCGGCCGGGTGGCCTATGGTCAGCTAAGAAGCTCCCCCTCTCTCCGAAGGTACGGGTCATATCCGACCGAACACCTGTCACAATCTGGCCAACCTGTGGCAAAC
Source organism: Aquilaria sinensis (assembly GCA_005392925.1). NCBI lineage: Eukaryota > Viridiplantae > Streptophyta > Magnoliopsida > Malvales > Thymelaeaceae > Aquilaria > Aquilaria sinensis. The sequence continues at coordinate 147,351 of SMDT01003234.1, read as the reverse complement.
GGACTTCTTCTATTCATCTCCCTATAAATATTCAGGAAGCACCCCAGGTAAAGGGGGGCTCCCAATCGGAATATCTCTGCTCCTTACTTATCTTCCACCTTCAAATACTGACTTTGGTGTCGGAGACTCCTCCCTAGAAAAACACTCCGGGGATCTCCTAACCCTTTGTTTTGCTGGGTCCTTGCAGCCTCTCCACCACTGGAGGTTCCCCATCCTGACGTCCTACTACTGGAAGTTTCTGCTCCAGGTCCACTATGTTGCACAATAATGATGCCGAACACCATCATAAAGAAATGGTGCAAGATTGGTTAGACAACCAAAAAAGAAAAATGGAGCAAATTTCATGAGAAGGAGATAGTATATTATAAAGATAATGAAAGTACAATAAAATTACAAACTAGCAGGGAGCTAATTTATCCGCCCCTTTTATTGCACTCTAAATAGCCTAAACTACACACCTCTTTTAATAGCTTCCTATAATTACAACCTATTCTTAATCGTATTAATTAACCAATCTAGTCAAGTAAATCTGCCCTTACTAGATCTGCTACTTATCCACATGAAGGCAACATTTTGCACCTCATTTAGAAGCTGCGAAGCCGTCTTTTGAGCATCATAGAAGATCTTTGCATTTCTATACATCCATATAAACCAACGTAAAACATAAAAAATTGCTTCCATCACTTTTTTCACCTTGCTATGGATCCGCAAACCAGCAAGAAAACACAACAATATCAGCAAAATCTAGTGGAGGGTGGCCAGCCTGCTGCCACAAATTAAGCACCCTTGTCCACACATCTGATGCCACCTTGCATTGAAATAGCAGAAGAAGAATAGACCCCTCCAACTCCTTTCAGAAAGGGTACAACACGTCTTCCATGTGAACTCCACGTCTGACTGGATTTGGTTTTATTGGCAAATGATCTTGAACAGCTTTCCAAATGCAAATATTGACTTTCTTTAGGGTTAGGTCATTCCATTGATCTTCTACTTCCACCAAGTCTTGGATAGAGTCACCATTTTAATTAGATCTCTTTAATTAATAAGGCAGATAGTACTTATAATTTTAATTAATTTAGTAGAGATAAATTATCTTTGATGGGAGATTTAGATGCCTAATAAATATGTGGTAATACAAGATTTAGCAGATACTCCATCCATTTCACAATAGTTGGCCATTATTCCTTTTTTGGCAGTTTTAAAAGAGTTGTCTCATTTTTATCTTTCTAATTAAATAAGGTAACTTTATTATTATTATTATATATATATCATTTATTGAAAAGAGAGAAAGTTGAGAAAATTAAAAAGTGAAAGTACGTAGGACCCATTAGAAAGTAGATAAATACATGTACTTTATATAAAAATAAATAAACTAATAATTTTATATTAAAAGAAAGAAGTAAAAAGTAGAAAAGTCTTAATTTGCGTACATTATCAAAGAGGACAGATTTTATGAGACAGAGGGAGTATTATGGAATGAAAATACTAATGAGTTTGCATTCACTTGCTTCTTTTATAATAATCACGTACGTGCTTTAAGGATGTCAGTAAGGTACTTTAAAAATGGGTTGGGTGATCCGTACTTGAGGAATCATATGTCCGGGCTCTTAACTTTCTTCAGCTTCGCTTTGATGGATTCTACTAGACAATCGTATGGCATAGTTTTTGGTGGTGGAGGAGAAGGCATTGAAGTGTCGTTAGCGGTCAGTCGCCATGGAAGAGAAGAAGCGAAAGGCAGAGAGTAAAGACAAACCGAGTTTGTGACAATGGCAGCCCAGGGATATATATAGAAGGTGATTTATCACCATGGCTACGGCCGACTTGAATTTTTCTTATTCAGGAAAGTGTTCGATCAAGAGAACTGCTGGAGATTTCAAACTAGAAGAAGGTGAGATCATGGACTAAAGAAGAGAACAGAAGATGGAGAAAGTGAATCGGCCGATTGTAATTTATTCCATATAATTATATATATCACAATGACTAAATTATATAATATAATTTGTATAATTGAAAAAAGAAAAAAAATACTAAAAGTGACTGAGGTGCTTTGACTAGCAACTGAACAACAACCGAACATTTTCAGTCTTATTACAACTATATACTAATATTTTATTTCAAATGACATTGGTTTAGAACAAAAAAAATATAAAAATAAAAATAAGTCAATTTAGATTAAGTTGATTTCAATTAAAATAATATGATTAAAAAATATTTTATTCACTTTCATTTTTACCCCTAACTAAATTTTCACTTTTAAATTTTATTAACTTAAATTTTTTCCTCACAATTTAGGATTCCCTTCTTAACTTTTCAAGAAAACAAATACAAGGGCAAAATTATTTTTTTTTAATTATAAGAACCAAAATAATTTATTAAAAAAAAATTTAAAGACTTGTTCTAATTCCAAAGTGAATGTTGAACTGATGGTGACATAGCAAAATAAAGGGTCCAACCCTATTAGTAAAGCTCTTCCAAAGCAATATTAGGACAAACTAAAAGCTGTAATATCGAAAAAAGAGTACAAAAGAAAAGTACAATATTGAAGAAGCAATAACAAGAAAAAAAAAAACAGAATAATGGGATAAATCCTGGAAGGAAAACCTGATAAAACAATCAACAAACAAAACATACATACATGAAAATTCTTCATGAACAATTTTTCAATCTTTCCCAACACGTTCCGATGTCCATTTCTAGTAAGGACCTTGACCATTACTAATGTGTGAAAAATTTGAGCACTTTAATAGGGTGTTGATTTGAAATATAAATACTCCTTCCATTATATTTTGGATGAAACATTATAGTTTGATACGAAGGTTAAGAAATAAGAAAAAATTTATGTGTTATTTTCAGTTTTAATCTTCACATTTTTAAGGTAAATCAAAAAAGATGAAAAAAGTGAGCATGAAATGATAATTTGAAGGATAATATAATAAAATAATTTATTAAATAAAAAAATATTATCGAGTTTTAAGGAAATTCAAAATAAAATATGTTAGAAGAAAAAAGAAAGTATCATTTTACGCACCAACCCCGTGTCGAGAAAAAAGGTGTAGTAGCTGTCACCTCAGAGGAATGCATTCCCCAAAGTTATCACTTTCCTTCGCTATGAAGATACATACTTATTAATTATTTTTTTTTTTTTGGCTCTTTCTTTCTCGCAAAAGGTTAACTTGATATATTTGTACTCAAATGGTTTATGAATTTGCAAATCACGTGTAAAAAAGTTAGGTAAAATCCCGTAGTTTGTTAGTAAGTAATATCCCCTCCGTCCCAAATTTTTTATACTATTCATTTTTTAGTAATTAATTTATAATTTTTTTATTTTTTGAACATTTTAGCATATAAATAAAAAAATTTATATATAAATGATCAAGATATATAGTTTCTAAATATATATTTTTTAATTTTTTTAATAAATAATAATATAAATAAATTCAAATTAAAGTAGCCAAAAAAATTAAATGAAATACTAAATAAAGTGAGACCGAAGAAGTATTATTTTCTAAAATTTTTACACAAATATTAGCTAGGAGTATAAAAAGTTTGAGTCATGAGTAGAATAGGTGTGCATATACAACCTTTGGTTCGTAAAAACAGGGAAACAAGGAGAAAACAAAACCCACTATGTAAGGTGGGAGCTTTGTTTGGACATGAAAAAATCTTTATAATACGCACTTTATTTTTTAAGTTTTTGTTTTCTATTTTGCGAGTATGTTCGTTTATTTTAGATGTCATTCCCGTGTTCTTGCGCTTTTACTCATGCTCTTAATTGCCGCTCCCAATTTTATATTTTTATGACACTTTTACTTAATTACTTAAATTTTAAAATGCAATGCTTTCTTGCTACCGTTCCCACTTTCTCACGCTTGCTCTCTTATGCTTTCTGTCGCTTACCGTTTACGTAAAATTGAATCACTTTCCGGTTTAAGAAGCTAAGCATACCATTGACCAAGGGCTTTCTCATAACTTGTGGTAAACAAGCCACACCGTGCCAGTACTCACTTGAGTTTTACGTATTTTCTTAATACTTATGTTGGAGGATATCTGTTTGCGGGCGTTTCCAAGTTGCAATGGACCATTTGGCGGAGCCACAAAATTGTTTCAATGGTGGCGATCATAACTTATTAGTGATAAAAAAACGTTATTTACATTCATAATTATCATGAATGATGATTCTTTCATATAGTTTATGGTGCTAAATGCATCATCCTTATCATATGTCACTGGGCAGTCATTCGTTAATTATGCCCTATTTGATTCCGTAAGAGATTCTACTCATGATATCTATCCTAGAAAAGGCTATCTCAACTTACAAAAATTAGCTTCTCATGATCTGATAAATGAAAATCCATCAAGGTAAAAATTTATAAGTAAATTGAACTAGTATCATATAAATTTAAATTAATTTTATAAATACATGCCAGACAATTAAGTACAATAGTAAAAAGTAAGAGCTATGAGATATAAGAAATGAGAAAATAGAATATAAAATAAGAAAATAAGACAAGAAAAATGCCAACTAGTAACTCTATTCTTAGGAAACTGTAAGTTTTTCTTTTCGGATGGCAGGTAGTTTTATCATTAGGAGAATATTAGCAATTAACCATTTATTGACAGGAAAAATATTTAAAATACTTTTAGAAAGGTTTAAATTTTAAATTTTATATAGGTGGTAAGGTGCGCTATCTTAATAGATAGTGATGGTAGTTTGGCGGACTAATATATCTTTTTTGCATTTTTTACCAAAGAGCAAAGAAAATCAAAATTACTGGGATTTTTCTGCATCTTGCTAAGAATGTGATTTGATTAGACAAAAGCGACAACGACTACCCACTTTATAAAGGTGAGGTGAGGGGTGCTTGTTTGGGCAGGTATGAATGTATCGGTGGCAGATCATAGTAGTACTTCATCTTTATTACGTAAAAATCAGTGTGAAGATATGGGAAGAAAGTGGTGGCTCTATTACAGCTGCTTCTTGGTTGTCTGGATATTACAAGTTCAGCTACCGTGCGACGGTTGTTGGGAGGAAGAGAGGGTGGCTCTTCTTCGCCTCAAACCTTTCTTCCAATTGTTGCCGACGGATTGGGATAACGGCTCTCTCTCAGACTGCTGCAGCTGGGAAAGTGTACAGTGCAACGCGGTTTCTGGCCGAGTCAACGAACTTGATCTATACTACACCACAGCTAGGCTTGAATATCATCAATTGAATGTGTCTTTGTTTCGTCCATTCCAACACTTGACCAACCTTTCCCTAAGTGGCGACTTATTTGCCGGCTGCGTCGAGAATGGAGGTACCTACTTGCTTCATTAGTACTTAGATACATGAAAGTTTTGGGATATTAATTAATTATGAGCTTCTTGCTTGCAGGTTTCGAAAGGTTATCAGCTCTGAAGTATTTGGAAGAAGTTGATCTAACAGGGAACTATTTCGACAACAGCATTTTCGCATCTCTACAACATCTTTCATCGTTAAGATGGTTATCTCTTGATGCTAATATATATGTTGAATGGAAGTCTCCCCATACAAGGTATAGTTTCATTCTCAAATTCCAACAAATCCCTGTCCATCGTTTTAGTGCAAACTAAGATGGTGACCTTGAGCATGAAACAGAACTGAATAATCTGGAGGGCTTGGTCGAACTGCACATGAGTCAGAATTCAATCGAACGCTTTCAATCTTTGAACGGTAACAGCTTGATCATAGGTCTTCTGATGACCCACAAAAATATCAATTAATTTATACTACTATATATTTGTTGGCCGTTAACAGGAACCGAAGTTCTCACGTTACCCAAACTAGATTTCTTGGATTTGAGTAGTAACAAGTTGGACAGCAATGGCCTCTCATCTTTGAGTGGCCTTTCAAGTCTCAGGCATTTGGATTTGTGGGACAACGAACTTAAAGTAATTCACGTGAAAGGTAGTAGTATATCATCTCTGGTCGATGTGTTCTTTCATCTTTTACTATTGATCATGGAACTTCTCATGTTCTGTTTTTCTTTTTTATGCTTCCATTTTTTTTTTTCCTTTTACGAGCTGAGCCAGATTTTGGTGCTCTAAACAACTTAGAATATCTTTCTTTGGGAGCAAATCCAATTGAAAAACTTGCCTCTTCTGAAGGTACCATATCAATTCCATTATTGACTACTTTTGGTCAAATCCCCAGTTGATGTTCTATCAGAAAAAGAAAGGAAAAAAAGAAAGCCCCAGATAATGTTTTCCACCACTGCAGATGGTAAAAGCTTAAAGGCGTTGAAGATTTTGGATCTCAGTAATGTTGAAGCCGGGGGCAGCATTTTCATTCAGTCCGTAGACCTATTCCCATCCTTGGAGATTCTTGAACTCGATGGGAGTACATTTAATGGATCTACCACTGACAAACGTAAGCTTCATGCTATATTTCGTACTACTCATTAATTTTTGTTTTAGTAGCTTAATTGCAAGCCCTTAATTTCCAACAACATTTCACTTGGAAATGATTTGTTGCTTTCGCAAAACTGGAACAATTGCATCTTAATTATTGTTATTGATTATAGGCATATTAATTCATATTTTTAATAGTTGGTATTTGCATTAATTTTCAGTTGCGGGGCTATGTAAATTAACAAAGCTACGAGAGTTGGATATTAGTGACAATGGACTGAGTGGCGATATACCTTCTTGCTTTTCAAACCTAACAGCTCTCGAATCCCTGGACCTCTCCTACAATAAATTCCAAATCCCGAGCTCTTTTGCACCCTTTCTGTACCTCTCAAAGCTCAAGTCTCTACATGCATCTAACATTGAAATATTTCCTGATGACAAGGAGTTTAGCCATTTAGCCCCGACATGTCAACTAAAGGATCTTTCCTTGTCTGGTGGACAGTGTGTTGGAGGGTTGCCAAAATTCCTCTACCATCAACATGAGTTGGAAAGACTTGGGCTTTATGATATCAATTTCGGTAAACAACACTTCCGTATTGGCTTTTGGAGAATAACACAAATTTGGTTAAGCTTGAACTAGTCAATGCTTCTCTTTTTGGACCTTTAACCTTACCAAGTCATCCTCATCAAAACTTAAGTTCTCTTGATCTCAGAAACAACTTCTTGAATGGAAGCATTTCGCGACAAATTGGAGCCTACTTCCCAAGTTTAACAGAGATATATATTCAAAACAACCAAGTTGTAGGTAGCATACCATCTTCCATTGGTGACATGAAATTGCTGGAGTATCTGGACTTATTAAACAACAAACTATCTAGTCTAATACTTGAACCAGTGGCCACAGGTTGCTCTTCATTGGAGTCTCTTGTTTTTTCAAATAATAGTTTGAGTGGAAGAATACCATCTTCCTTTGGTGACATGAAATTTCTAAGGAATCTAGACTTATCAAACAACAAACTATTTGGTCTAATACCTGAACAAGTGGCCACAAGTTGCTCTTCATTGGAGTCTCTTGTTTGGTCAAATAATAGTTTGAGTGGAAGAATACCATCTTCCATTGGTGACATGAAATTTCTGTAGAATATGGACTTATCAAACAACAAACTATCTGGTCTAATACCTGAACAAGTGGCCACAAGTTGCTCTTCATTGCAGTCTCTTGTTTTGTCAAATAATAGTTTGAGTGGAAGAATCCCAAGTGGTTTATCTAATTGCTCCTCTATCTCAATATTGGACGTTAGCAATAACAATCTCTACGGTGGAATCCCTTCTTGGATTGCAAACATGACTAGCTTGGAGAAGTTCATAATGGCCAACAATATTCTTGAAGGTCCACTTCCATTGGAGCTTTTTAATTTACCAAATCTTTATGTTTTGGACATTTCAGACAATGCCGTCTCTGGGAGCATACCATCCAGCATCAACTTGTCACAAATAAATCACATTCATCTTCCTAGGAATCATCTCAGAGGAACATTTCCAAACACATTATGCAACAGCCCTTAGTTGATAACCTTCGATCTCAGTGACAACAACTTGACGAGAACTATCCCAGAATGAATCAAAAATCTTGATAAGCTAAGTTTTTTGATCTTGAAGAATAATAGCTTTAATGGTCAAATCCCCATGGAGATATGTCAGCTAACCAAATTGAGTGTGATTGATCTTTCTCATAACAATCTGGTTGGTTTTATACCACCTTGCCTAAATATCAGTACGTTTGATCAAGCATACCCATCTGGAGTACACTTTATTGATGAACATAACAGAAGTGCCTCCACTGATGGACATATAGAATTCAGAGCAAAGAGCATGTCTCACTCTTACATGGGACAAATCTTAACCTTCTTATCTGGAATCAATCTTTCTTGCAATAAACTTACCGATGAGATTCCCAAGGAAATTGGAAGCCTCAACATAATTTGCATGCTAAATTTGTCCAATAATAGCTTAACTGGGGGTCTACCATTGACAATATCATATTTGAGTCGAATTGAGAGCTTGGACCTTTCATTCAACTATTTAACTGGGAGGATCCCACCTCAAATTATTGAGTTGAATTTCTTAGAATCCTTTAATGTTTCATACAACAACTTTTCTGGCCCTACACCCAAGAGAATCTACCAATTTGCAACATTCGATGAGACCAGCTACAAGGGTAATCCTTCTCTATATGGAGAGCCATTTCCAAGGACTTGCTTGTCATCTATGCCACCATTGTCAAATCCAAAACTTGCCATTGGTCGAATAGAGGATGATGCTTTTATGGATATTAAAGTCTTCTATATCAGTTTTGTAGCCTCGTATGTTACTTCATTGTTAGCTGTTATTGTGGTTTTATGGATTAATCCATCTTGGAGGCGAAGATGGTTCTACTACCTTGAGAGGACCACCACTTGTTGTTACTACTGGGTTGTGAACCATCTTTTTAGGTGCTTTTGATCTTGTTAATCTAGATTGATTGTTCGCACTTGGCTAATTATATTGTACTAAAGTGTGGCAGGGGTATGTGTGGTGACTTGTTGGGTTCTATGGAAGCTAGAAATAATTCTGTTTCAATAATGTGCAGCTTTTGGTTATGTAAATGTTGGGTAAAATTCAATTTACGTCTTTTTTCTGGATTTCTCATTGGTGTAGCAAAGTAAGATTGGATTGGGTGGACTGGTTGGTTAACCCCTATCAGGTATTACAAAATCGCATATAAGAGTGGTCTTTAAGTAGCTCTACAAGGTTTGAACTCCAGGCAGGGGGTATGTTCTAGTGTTTGGGGACACTAGCTCTTGGCTAGTTGTATCTTTTGTATTTTTTGCTCATTAATATACATCATTTTGCTGTTAACAAAAAAATTATATTGTACTCCAATAAAGATGTTGTTGTTGTTGTTGCTGCTACTGTTGATGATAACTTCTTTGAATGATAAAAGATATCTTCCTTAGAATGCAAGCAATCCCACAGTTCTATTAATGATTAATTTCATGCGAAAGTAAAAGAAATGGCACTGAGAGAGGAAATTTTGTTGTCAGGTCATAAACACTGCTACTGTTGTGTGGAGCAAAACTGAAGAAAATTATTAACTGCAATCATCATTGAAGAGTTAGAAATTTATTATATTATTATAAAGTGGTAGCACAATGAGATTTTAGTAATTGCACATTTTATTAAAGCCTAATCGAATACCAAGTGAATTTTTATTTCATAAATGACAAAATTACCCCTAATTTTGTAATATAATCCAAAAAAATATCCAATCTATGTTCTTCCCAATTTTGACTCGAATTTCATTGTTAATCCAAAATGTTGATGTTTAACTTATTATTGTGTTTTAAGTTTTAACTAAACCTAAAGGAGAGGTTGAATTTAAGCATTGATTGCCCCACTAAATTAATTTGAGTAGCAAATTTTAGCATTAATTACTGTATTAATTAATTTGAATGGTAAATCATTTAGCCATTAGCATTTAAATTTGAATGTTTCCCTTAAGATTTTTTTCCATCTATACAAAATTATGTTTAGAAAATACACAATAATATAAAATATTCTGATGTGTACATACGTGGACATACACATATTTGATGGCGTTTAGATATGAGGGAGAGATTTCATTTGTTTAGTTAAGAAGGGAAAATCTAGTTGATTAATATTTAAGATTTGATAGATGATAATTTGGTTAATATTTTCCTTTTAGAAGGAGATATGTATTAATTAGGATAAGTCTTCTATTTTCTATAATCATCCCAAATTTTCCTTTTACAACTTTTTTTTTTAAAAAAATTTGGTAATTATCTTTATCTATTTAATTCATAAATTTGGTAATTATCTTTATCTATTTAATTCATAACTTTTTCTTCGTCTCCTAATCTACTAAATCAAATCTCATTCTTTCTCCACATTCTTTCTCCTCAACCTACCAAATTACAGCCTTCACCCACTTATCCTTCACCGCCACCACTACTCACTGCTGTAAGAATAAAACGTTTGAACAAGACCTTCAAAGCAGATGGTTTTAGATGGTAGTTGGGTTCACAATAGAATGAGGTTGCTGAACAAAAGCTGAGAAAAGGTTGGGTTGGGGATGGCAGCATTTATTTTGGCATAGAAGAAAACAATTTGAAGGTGAGATTTGTGAAAAAATGTGAATGGTCTATTTTTTTTATTGTGAAATAACATGGGTTTGTGAAGAACTATTTTTGAAATTTGAGATTTATGTGTCAGATTGAAGCTTTAAGTATTTGATTGTGATTTTTTTATCTATGTATGTTTTTGTGTTTTATATGTGCGTTCTAGGTTTTATAAAGCACACACACACACGTGTGCGCACTTTTGGGACTTATATGTATGTTCCAAGTCTGTAAAGATGATACATATATATGTATGCTTCTGTATGCTTCTGGGTCTGTGTTTATATACTCAGCATTGCATAGAGATTCTATTTTTTTAGTTCTAAAAAATAATATATAGGGATTCAAACTACAAAAAAGAACAAAAAAAAAGTGAAGAAGGAACTAAAAAATTAGTATAGGTCTAGACTAACAGTATATAGAAGAATACGAGATAAATAGTGCCTGTGCGTTGTGATGAGTTCAGTTGGTGGAAATATTTTGAGGTAAATTCTAGATGTAGTATTAGATTAAGTTTAAAGTATAGATATTTCCAAAATAAATATATTTGAATCTCAGTATAATTCATTTTAATTTGAATCAAGTTCATTTAAATTTTTTTGCATTATAATTTTTAATTCAAATAACATTGTCATGATCGTTGTTTTTTTGAATAAGAATATGATTTGATGATCATATTTTAGCTATTTTGTGAATATTCTCACAGTAACTTGGTTTCATCTTATCGGTCTCAATGTCAACTAAATCAACATCCATTAAGCCTCCTGCATTGGAATAAATATGAGAGCATATGAGCACAATATGAAATTATAGCCTCTTATATACTAAGGCTTAATATTTTTTATAAGTATTTGATTTTTCAGAATTTTTTTCCTTACCTGGCCTAAAAAATAAAATAAATAATAATTATTACTATGAAAATATTTTAAAAGTAAATAATCTTTATGTACAAAATATAATTTAATTTTTATAATCTCTACTAGTTACAACGTAAAACTTGACTCTAATTAGTTAGGATACAAAAGAAAACTTGTCATAGTAACTTGAAGTGCTGAATTAAGTATCATGGATTTATTGAAAATTTCAATGACATAAGGAAAATATCATGGATTTTAAATCATAATATATTAGGATATTTTCCATCAATTTATCCAAAAACTAATGGAAATTTTAAATTTAAAAATCCTGCTCTTTTTATCTTTTACATGTAGTTCAAATAAAATAACTATATATCTGGTTGCATTATTTTCCTTATGCCAATAAAATTAATATTGGAAAATTTTATATTCAAATTTTTGTATTGAACAATATTTATATAATCATTTCAAAACAGAAAATCATATCATGATATTTAAATCAAAATTTCTTTGTAAGTCAAAAAAATCAGCTTTGAGCACCATGTGTTGTCATTATATTATATCAGAGGGTTAAGGGTATATGTAGCATACCATGTACAAAAATTTATAGTTAATTTACTGAAAAAAGAAAATCAATACTACTTTATATTATGACAGTTAGTTATTTATGGACTTTTGAAACAGGATAAAAGGAGCAGATGGGGCATTGCCGGACCAAACGTATGTTACTTGTGTCTTCAAAGTAAGGAGAGTCAGAAACACCTGTTATTTGGCTGCACCTTTGCTCATGATGGTTTTGCTAGAACGATGAGATGGTTAATACTGAATAGAAGGCCACACAGATGGGGAGAGGAACTCTACTAGTTGCGAAATTCATGTAAAGCCAGGAAGCAGTTGGAGAAAGCGTGCAGGGCTGCCCTTGTAGCTGTAGTCTATCATATCTAGAAGGAGTGAAATAATCAATACTTTAAGGAAAAGATTTTGTCAATTCAGGAAGTTGTTGACAAAAGTTTGTTTTGATATTTTGTGTGCATGGGAGCCATTTAGACTTAGTGAGGAATCTTGGGTTAAATTTGGTTTTACACTATTAGATTGGTTTTTGTTTGCTGTTCATCTACCTTAGTATGCCAGGTGTACCTGTACATTCTTTAATTCTTTAATAGGATTTACATTTCAAAAAAAAAAACAAGAAAGTAAACAAAGTGTCAGCTTCATAATTCCTCTCATTAATGAAAAGTCAAAATCACCCTTACATCTGTTTGTTTCTCCAAGACAACTCTTTTTCCCGCACTAAAAGCAGCCTTGGAGGCGAGAGTAGAGATTGAAACTGGCAAGATCTCTTGTGCCAATGTGAACAAGATAAAAAATCTTCCTTTCTTGTTCTGCCACCACTCAAGGATGTTTTTCTCATTGTTTTCAAATAAAGTATGGGAGTAATCATTCCATTCCTTTAATCTCGAGGTTGTGGCTCTTAGTCATTTGAGGATATGTGCTGCCAGGTTGAACTTTGATGATGAGGAGGAGGTAAAATGTTAGGCAGGTGTTAGATCAAATGACCTAAACTTATCAGAATGCTTAATAGAGTAAAGTTTGTATAACTCTATCAAATTATGGTCAACTTCAGTAGAAATATCAATGGTAGAAACTTGTGACTGCCCAAAATATGTATGATAATATGCTTCTAATAATTGCAGATAACCCATGATTTTGATATTAAGATATAATCTATATGCAACAAGATAAATTGGGGGGATCTCTTCAAAATAATCAAGCAATTTTTTTTTTGCATTGCATCAATAGTTGGTTGCAAAAAATCATCATCTTTATATTTGTTGAAAAGATTGCCGATATTTACAAAATATAATATTGCTTGGTGTACGGTTAAATAATAAACCCCAGAAAAAAAGTTTACTGTCTTGTAAAAGTATCTAAATAACTTAACCAATTTAAAATATTTTTCCCAAATCTCGTTGGCAAGCCATTCGGCTTGCACTATTAAGTTCACAAAATGAGTCAAAAGATTTGCCCATGATTGGGCATTATATAACATTTCAAACGTTGAGTTCTATCAAGTGAAACAATCTAATTTAAAGATTTTCTAAGAAAAATTCACTTCATTTTCAATACAAAATATTTTAAAATCATGAGCCAATTTATTCCGTGTTTTAATAAAAAGTAAAACATCCAAATTGGGGTGATTTTGTTTTGCAATTGTTGTGAACCATTTTCAATACATAAATTCAAAATGTGACATAAGCAACGAACATGGGGAAATTTTCCATCAAGCGGTGGTTTTTTTTTTCTTACAAATTCTCTCATTGTCGAATCATCGTTTGAAGTATTATAAAAAGAATGGACAAGACTTTATTAGCAACAAAAAATTTCCACAAACTTTTAATAATGCAATTGAAAATATTCCAACTCATATGATCAGATTCACTACATTTAAAAAATGATTCATTTTTTAATAGCTCAATCATCATCTATCCAATGAGCATTGACACAATAGTAATTCTGTCCTATTGAAGATGTCCACTGATGAATACTCATAAGTATGTAGCTATTAATGGTTTAAATCATCATTATACACTTTGAGCATGATTAATTTATCTAATTTAAACAGTTATTCCATCGGGTTACTATTCATGCATATTTAGTATTTATATATGTATTTACTGTTCATATGCAAATTACTATTCATTTATATTATAAAATATATTAAATGATTCTTTTTTATATAGGTGGATAAAATAATCACTTGGCGACCCTTTATGGGAAAAATCATATTTAGAGCTGTGAATGTTGGAACTGATTGATTCCAAATTCATTCAAAAGCCAACACATAGATCTTCAACTTTACTTTACATGCTAAGAACGAGTTTGATCGTTTTCATTGTCGAAATCTGATTATAAATGAGACCATCTGTTTTTTTGCATGTTGAAGAGCAATTTTGGTAGAAAAATCATAACTTTGGCTACAAATGTCAGTTTCCAGTGATCAAACTATCATTTCGAAGCTAAAGAGGAGATCTAAAATTTTTTGCTTTGAGCAAGAGCTGAATCGATGACTATGGTAGACAAAAAATTAAAAGAAGTTTTAGCCCACCTTTGTTGAATTGTATTCACCTACCATTTACTATTCCAACTACCATTTTACTATTTCACCTTCCCCAAGTCTCTATAAATAGAAAGCTTGGGGGGACGACATTTTTAAGTTTTGTTTTAGGCCATTTTATTGTCCTTGTATCAAAGTTAGCTTTTCTTCTTTAGTTTTGTTTTTGTTTTCAATCCTTAAGATTTGTTCAAGTTGTTTTCTTAGTGTTCTTCATTTGATCTATCAATATATGTTTATTTCATTTTTATACTTGTTATTTTCTTTAGCATGACTAACTAATCTTTCTTTTGCTAAGTGAAAGGGTGAAGCTTTTGGTATAGAGGTTATGGCTAATTTCAATGAATCACAACATTAACGGTATTTACTTTCTTAATCAATTGAACTACCCTCCTTGTTAAGTGGGAGTTTTGATTCATCATAATCAATCATTGGTACAAAAGCTACTTGATTCCTTCTATAGAACATGGCTCTGCCAGCTATGTGTGAATCTTGAGTTATTGTGGATAAAAGTTAGCATGATGGATAATTGAACCCATTAACAAGTGTTGGCGTTATAAGATCAATGGAAGCTAATACTAGCTCATGCCTAATATTTTTGAAATTTGATTATTAAATCCTCCGATTGGAACCTCCTTTATATGTGGATACCAATTGAGTAGCAAAATGAGCTAAAATTAACCATATATACTAAAATTGGATCCCTAACCTTAGCTATTTTATATGAATTTTAATTTTAATTTTAATCAACATTTGTTCACACCTTGCACCCAAACCTTCTTTGTTAAAAATCTGTAATTTGTATTTCTTAGTTAACTTCTCTATGGCTCAACACTCGGACTTCCAAAATTTTACTACTTGCGACAACCTACACTTAGGTTACAACTGCTAGAGTGCAACATCCACATATTAGATGTAAATGAAAAACAATGATCTAGGGTAGAAAAGTATGCTTGTAAATCAATTATCCTAGCTCATGCAATTTAAATCCTTCTCTCCAAGCCGTTTACTTAGACATTTTTTTTATAAGCATGATTTAGAGTTTCTTGAATAAATCATTCTATGTGTTCATCCTTGGCTTGTTTAAAAGGGTTTTCCATAATCTTCCTCAAATTAATTAAAGATTGTCTAGCAATTTTTGGGTTATATAAAAAAATACTTGGATCACCGAAGCTCCCTCGCCTGTCAATTGTGTTTGTATATCGGAAGTGCCGACCAGATCTTCATGGACTTTGCGTAAGTGTTGGATGAGTGTATCCGAACCAGAATTCAACTTGTGGGTGAACTTGTTCCCGCAATATTTACACTTGGCATACCTTATGTCGCCTTCCCAAAATTACTCAAAATGCACCCAAATGGATGTCTTCAAATTGCCAGTTTTGCCTTGGGTCACCTCGAGTTGTATGCTTTTTGGTGTTGGTTGGGAACCCTCGGCGTTGGCGTGAGTGAATGGAACCTCCTCGATGTCATCATCGGAGAGTTAATCATTGGCACCCAAATCATAGTTTGTCACGTCGATGTTGGGGTCGTCATCGGTAACCTATTAGATATGCGGGCCTCGGCTTTTGTGGAATAGACAGCCATGGAAAAATGACCCAACCTCAATGCCGAATGAGGAGCTAACGACACCCTTGCCCTTGCCGGTTTTCTTTCCTCATGAAGCCATGATTAAGAAAATAATTGTAGATGAAGAGAAGATTAAGAAATTATTAGTGGAAGATTAAGAAAATTGAAGAGAGCTAATAAAGAGAATGAGAGAATATTGTAGATTGAGATTGGAGAAGAAAGCTTTAGTGTGATGCGGCGGGGGGGAAGGAGCTGCATATTTATAGAAGAGCAAAAAAAATGTTGTTTGCCCAAAAAACCCTAAAAAAACTAGCTGTTAATGGCTATTGAGTGAGGGTAAAAAAGTCTAAGGCCTAAAAAAAATTAGAGTCGTCTAGGGGGCAAGCTGACATTTTGCATTTTTTTAAAATTATTTTTACTGTTGAACAGTCAACTAAAAAAGGGTCAACTATGCCTGGCTCAGCCAAGTCGTGGGCCAAACCAATCCAGTCCGGGTTAATTAGTTTTGTGCACCGATTAGAATGGATTTTACTCTTCTCTTGGGCCCCTACTTACCCTGCCTCCCTCCGAGCGAGTTTGATCGAGGAGGACCAAGTTTGACTTGTGCCGGGTCCTCATCAACCCGGCCCAGTGGCTACCTCTACTTGTGCGGTGGAGTTGAAAGCATTTTCTCACTAGTTAAGCAAGTTCTAGGCTCTGAATCTTGTAAATTTTTTAAACAAGTTTTGAAATAGCTTTTCTTCTAAATAGGGTTTAATGAGACTCAATATGAATTATACGAGTTTATATGTAATTATTAAATACTAGAAATCTTAAAAAAAAATGGAAATGCCTATCCGACAATTAATATTGTAGTTATTATATTATAGACCTATGTCTAATTAGACATACTAATCTAGCCATAATTCCCCATATATAACCCATAACTCAGTAAATAATTTGACTAATTAGCCCCTAGACCAAAACTCACCCTCACCCTTGAAACCCTACCTCTGTCACTGCTTCTGCAGCTGCTGCCGCCGCCGCCACCTTTTCCGACGAACTGTCATCACTTCCAGATCTTGTAGTCATCATCCGCCTCTAGATCTCATAGCTGTTCACCTCTGGATCTCATTATCACTCGTCAAATCTCGTCGTCTTTCGTCGGATCTCATTGTCATTCGCCAGATCTTGTCATCACTCATCGAGATTTCTCGCTGGATCTCATCATCTCTCGATGGATCTCGTTGTCACTTGCCGGATCTCGTCTCCACTTGTCGGACCTCGTCGTCTCTCATCAGATCTCATTGTCACTCGTCGAGATCTTTCACTGGATTTCGTCGGATCTCGTCATTACTCGCCGGATCTTGTCGCCTTTTGCCGTATCTTGTTGTCACCTCTAGATCTTACTTCCGATCGTTGCCTCCAAGTCGCATCCTTGTTGCTTCTAAACAACAAAAGTGTCTGCAATAAAATGTAAATGTATCTAATATAATATGTGGAAGTGTCTACAAAGTAATATAAAATAAATTATTACAATATTAAATTAAAAGTGTCTAAAACTATAAGAATAAGTGTCTGATTGAATATCGAAAAATGTCTAAATAAACATGTAAAAGTGTCAGAACAAAAAATAACAGAAGCAAAATGAATTATTATACTGTTAAATTAAAAGCGTCTAAAGCTATAAGATTAAGTAAAAGTGTCTGAACAAAAAAAAAACAAAATCAAAATGAATTATTATAATATTAAATTAAAAGTGTCTAAAGCTATAAGAAAAAGTGTCTAATTGAATATTGAAATATGCCTAAAGAAATATGTAAAAGTGTCTTATTAAATAACTTGTGAATAATTTGTTATCATTTAGAAAATAACTATTTAAAATAACTTTAAAAAAGTGTCTGACTAAATATTTAAAAAGTGTTCAAATAATAATAAAAAAATGTATAAATATTTAAAGAAGTGTTTAAACAAAAGTATATGATTTAATGAATAAAGAAGTGTCTAAATAAAAATTTAAAAATGTCTAGAGTGCAATATAAAAGTGTCTAAATAATAACTAAAAAAAATACTTTTCTTTTGAAAAAAAAAACACAATCTTTGCATCTCTCGTCTGCCTCATCTCTCACATCCCCTCCATAGTTGTTGCCTCCCTCCACAATGGTCGCCGCCTCCCTCGACAGCCATCATTGCCACAGTAGCTCCCTCCACATGCATTCACCTTGATGTTCGCCTCTATAGCCTCGCCTCACAATTCCTCTTGTTGTCATCCTACCTCTTCGCCATGAATCTCGTCGTCTTTCCTCGAATCACACCGCCTTAGCGTTCGTCTCGTCATCATCGCGACTCCTCGTCTTGGATCTCATCGTCTCACCTCGGATTGCGCTGTGTCATCTTTAATCATGCCATCTCTCCTCCGATCACACCGCCTTGCCTTGTTGATAACGAACAATATAATGGCCACCCGGATCGACCAAAGTGTCACTAAATGGGAATCAAAACAAAATAGGTCAAATTGAACATAATTTCACAAGAAAAACATTTTTGAAGGAGACATAAGGTATTAAATGCTCACATATTACCTAGCTCACCTGGCGCATAATAAACAAACATGATAACATGATGCACTTCGGGAGAGAACAGGGTGTCTCACACGAAACGGCCCTGCAGCAAACTTGATGCACCTACCAGGCTTCCAATTCTCCCATTTCGTAAATGGTGATGTTTGCGCCTTTGTAAGTGTCGGAATACGGATTCAACGTTCATGGAGGGCTGGAACCACTAATTTACAACGTTTATGCTTCACCTACCCAACAACAAATAAACCACATTGTCAAATATAAAGCATCTGTGTAGTAACACATTAAATGGTGACCGCAGACAACTAGAGCTAACCCTAATCAAATACCTCCTTTCTACCCTCATTTTTTCCTTTGGTATCAGATAACACATATACCCCCCCTATTTCAGATGTTCCTAAATTAAAAGTAAAAACATCTGCTTTGTCCTTACCCTCTTTGGCTTCAGCAGGAAAGGTCGACAACAACATAACACTATCATCTACAACACGGGCAGATGCATTATTGGAGGATTTTCCTTTTCCATCCAACTCATCATTCTCCACTGGAAGACCCCCATCATCTGTGCCCCCAATTTCATCAGCACTATGATTACTCTGTTGAACTAACACAGGTGGAGGTAAAGGTGTATCGGCAAACAGTGCATTTGAACAATGAGTATCCTCACAACGAACCTTATTTAGATTTGGTGAATCCTTAACATGCTTCGACTTAAGAGCCTGAACCAACATCCCAACTTGTGCACTTATTTCCTGCACCTGTTTTCTTTGCTGTAGTTGCTCCCTTCGCAAGTCACGACCATCGACAACTAGAGCACCAACATGGTCAGCCAACATCCTAACCACTTCAACCAGATGCTCGAATTCTTCCACCAGGATATGCATATTTTCTTGCCTTCTGTTTGTCTGATCTTTATCATGGGTCGGAATGGCATCCCGGCCAGCATCAACATTCATATGCACATTATCTGCTGAAAGAGACGGACGACCAGGGGTATTAGCTACCCGCCGACCCAATTTTGAGGGTTTTGGGGAATACTCCCTATAGTCTTGCACCCACTTAAACCAAGTCAAGGTGACATACATTTGAAGCTTAACGAAATGGGAAAAAAAAAAAGACATAGCACCACAGAAAACATGCCACTTCACCATACCTTTGGATCTTCACAAAAAACATCATTTATGCAACAATTTCTTCGTCACATCCTCTGTAAAAAATGATATAGGAAGGGTGCCTGAACACGCGATGTATAAACCAGGTAGAATAAAATGCATGTAATTAACCTAACAAGATTCAACAAATTTATCAAAAAAACTGAAAAAACAAACATTAATAAGGCCCAACAAGTACCAAGATTGTAAGAATGGTTGGACTGGTACTTACAAGAACATGGAACAGCTACCAAGCACGTGTACACCATCAGCGGACACCTTCTTGATGGCAGCTACAAGCTGACACAAAGTGAAACTTGCCCACTGATGGTCACATAATAAGTTGACATCATCAACGCAGCACACGAACTATGAACTAAGGAACTTTCTGTTTGAAGGGCAGAGAATAGTCGCAAGTGCAAGCAGAACATTCATCTTTTTGAAATCATCACCAGAACTACTGCTAAGCCTCTCACTAATGCCTTTAACATCGACAACCCACCGCTTGCTCATAATCTTGCAAAAGGTCTTAACCTAAGGGGACTTTTGGTTAAAATCAAATGGCATCATACCATCTCTTACGCCCATCAGCTCAGTCACATTAGAAGCTACAATCTGAAAAATCTTCCCATATATGTTAAGGGTCATAGATGTAGGGTCGAACGAGCTAGCAAGCCATGAAATGAGATCACTATGCAAATTAAGCACTTCATTCTTCAGAAGACTGCCGAGCCTAGTTTCGTCTGCCAAACTCCTTTGCTCAGCACTCAAGTCTTGGACATGTCTATAGGAATACTTGGGCCTCCAAGTTATGGCCCACTGTCTCCCACTCCCTTCTTCCGGTTGAGGACTTTCGACTTCACCAACAAACTTGACCTTCTCATCGAATGCCATTGTTTTCCACCGTGAACTCATATCAGGCCACTCCTACATTTCGTGGTGTACACGGTCATCATAATGCTACTGCCAATTGTAATTCAATAAAAGTCACAAAATTTATTAACATGATGTACCGAGCGCGTCATCGATCGGGAGTTTATTTCCTTAAACATTTGCACTTCTACATTGCTATATTTAAACAAAGGTTAACGTCAAAATACCATCAACAAAACCACTGTCAGTATTATACCATACTTTAACCTCAAAAAATAACACTTACACATAATGATTATATGCAACACATAAGTTAACTTTCACATTGTTGGTGGCCTCCCCATGTTCAGCAACCCTTCTTCCCTTTTCTCTAGCAAGCCTGCATCTGACCTGCACACCAATAAAATGTGCACTCTTCAGATAAATCCATTAAATAGCAGTCATTATTAAGTGTTACACAACTCAAAATTTAAGCTATACTTGAGGTCTTGCCTCCTCCATTTCCTTCTCTGCCATTGTTTGTCCAAACACTGGATCTAGCTTGACATTACCTTTCCTACGCCCCAACTACAAATAGAATGCCCTCCCTCTAACTACAACCTACTGCTTCTATTTCAGGGTCCTTTGATGGAAAGGTAAAGAAATTAGTCCACTATATACGACAATGAATAAATGCGTAATTACACTACACAACAAAATAAGCTTAAAACTCTGCATAAAAGATATATTAGTTACAGTTTTGGGGCGAAAATACCTGCTCTTATTCAATGTTGGAATGGTATAACTCAAAATCACAATCCAACTCTAACTCAAAAGCGTGTAGAATAAAGAAACACTTAAAATTCATGGAATAAAACCTTTAAATTGCATTTTGAAGGCTGAGATAAGTTTCCAATGGCTAACAAACACTCTCTAATAAATTTTCTTCACATTTTGACCATTGAAATTTTATATGACCTATAAGTTGTGATCAAAAGCTACTTATGAAAAAAAATCCTGCACAGACCTATGCTACCTATGTTTGACTTTATGCTCTAAATGCAATTATCTGTTGCCTATTAATACAAATGTTTATAAATGCATTTGAAACGTCATATTGGTTACAACTTGGTTTATGAGATCATGCAATGAAGGGTTTGCTCCAATGATGCAAACAAAAAAACACATTGCCAGATTTGAAGCAACTTTCTATAATGTACGTTTTCACTTTACAAAATAACTAGTAAGTGACCTGCACTTCGTTGTAGGTCGATGAATGAAGAAACAACAATAGTTTATTCATTACATTTATTTAAAGTAAACAAAGAATTCAAAATGTGTTAATTTAAACCAACTCATCATAAATTCAAAAAATCTAAGAAAAACTTGAAATGTTTTAAAAATTTTTATAACTAATTACGTTTGGGATTTAACCACAAACTGGCGTTTTGACTATAAATCATGCATATTCAGGAGTCTAAAGTGGAAAATAAAAAATAAAAATTTAGGACATCATTTCTGTTAGTTCAAACAAAGTGGCAAAAAATGTATGCTTTTAAAATTTGAAGATGAAAACATATCATTATAGTAAAAAAGAGGACATATTGCATACTTCGATACCATTTGGCTTTATAACAATGTGAGTACTATCGAGGGTTGGGAAAAACAAAGGACTGATTCAACAATTTGAGGGAACAAATGTCGTTTAAAGTAAATGAAAGACTTATTGTGTAATTTGAGAAAAAGCAAAAAAAAAAAAGCAAATGGAAATAATCAAATGTGAGGAATAAAATATAGGGTTAGAAAAAACAATGCAAACGGAAAAAAATCTAAATGGAAAAAACCAAGCACAAAAAAAAAAACTTAGTGTGGTGCTATTCACAACGTCCTAAACTCAAAAAAACAAACCAAAATGGACAAAGGAGCAAATTTTTCATACCAATTGCATTTATACTCTATACTGAAAAAAATATTACAAAAAGAAAAATTCAAAATTAAGTTATAATCAAAATTAAGTTTTGCAACTACTTTATAGTTTGAGGATCAAAAGATATTATAATATCTTTTGTGTTTACTAGGGTAGAGTAATAAAAATATCTAATTTTAAAGTTTGAGGATCAAAATATTATTATACATAATGAAAAAAAAAAGATCCACATGGGAAAAAACAAACCCAACCTAAATAAAAAAAAAACAACCAAGCTCACAAAAAAAATTACTATAGTAATATAGGTACTGTAACTATTATTCCCCATACATACTCCCCATACACAAAGAAAGACCAAACGAAAAAAAAAAAGACCAAAATGGAGAAAAAACAACCAACCTAAACGATAAAAAAAACAGGTGTACAAAATAAATGTTACTATACCAAAGCAGGTACTGTAGCTAAAACTCCTCATGCCTAGAGAAAGTACGAATGAAGAAAGGACACAACTGAAAAAAAAACCTAAAAAAATCAAATAAAAAAAAACAAAAGCAAACAAAAAAAAACACTAGAGCAAGATATATGATTCCCACTACTATGACCAGTTGATTAATTAACTGAGTTAGAATACCGACATTATTGAGGATAAGCCAAAGGTGACTTGGGAAAGGAAGCTTTAAAATTGATTATGACAATACATGATGTTGGGGTTGGGTCACAGTATGTCCTCCACCTAGGCTTTACTACTACAAATGTAATTTTGTTGGAAAATTAAGCTGAAAAAAAATTCACAATTGTTGTTCAAAAGAAATGATGAGTCAAAATTTATCATGTGGTACAAGTCTGCCAAACTAGTTTTGTAATGCTAGCCTGCTATTATTGTTCACTTTAGAGAAGAAATAAACCCTTGAATCGTTATATTGCAGATAACCTCAAATTACAAATGTTCACCTGTTCATGACAGCAAAACACCAAAATTAGGCAAGCAATGACAGCTTCTACTTCTTTTACTCATTCATGACCGCCACTTATTCATCAAAATTTTTCAAGTTATGTCTTCAAATGACATGATTAGTCAATAATCCTGCTGATTTTATATGAGTAGTTGCATTATAAAGAGAGGTTGAAACGCTGCCAAAAGGTCAAATAACTCAAGAAGCAGGAATGCATAACAACAAAAAACACACCATATAAGCTACCAAGTCCATAACCATACCCATAACATATAAACGATGTCAACACAGACAATTCGCAGGTTCGAACAACCTTTCACATATCACGAACAAGCCAAACTCTTATTACAAAACTCAGACTGATCAAAAACTCATGCTGATCATAACCTATGTTCAGCCCAAACTCTTATTTCCAACACAATTCGGCACCAATTTATATTTAGCCTACATCATCCTAAAACCCTAGGATTAGTGAAGGAGAAAAATTACCTTTGCTTGAACAGTTGGAATCAACCATAAATACAGCCTTAGACTAAAAAGCTTGACTACTCATAGAAAGCCACACACCACTTTGAAACTTGATTCAGAGACGAGCCGAACAAGAAAACTTCACGAGCCTGTCGCCTAACAATCCCCTTCCAAAGTTTGACCGACTACTTCTTTCGCCTACGTAAACCACCTCCGCTGCCAACGGGATCTACTCCAAATCAGCTCTACCGACCCACCGAAGTTCACACAATGCTTGCACCCTGCTTTACTCTTTTTCTCTGCTTATGAAATAGGCCGTTTTTGGCTAGACTAATGAAGGCGTCAATGCCTCACCTTGTTTTACCCAATTACCCCTTGTGACCGGTTAACTCCATTAGACACGTTTACATCACAGCACAAACCACAAAAGGGACCAAATAACAATATGTAAAACTTTAGTGCCTCACACGAAACAATTCCACAATGTTATTTTTCTTTGTAATTAAACCAATACCTACTCACTCTTGATCAACGGCTCTAATTGGGGGGGTATCCTTGCTGACCAGGTATTTTAGAACGACCCTAAGATTATGAACATCCATGTGTGCCTGGAGAAGTAGTAGTATAAATATGTTTTTAAGTTGATACAACAAGACATGTAGTGCCATATGGCTCTCAATAGCCAGAAGTCACACAACCCTTTACCCAGGCCATGTGCCCATTGTGGACATTTCCATAGTAGGCTGAACACACACGTAGGTACACCTGGTTCCCAACACTGCTTTCTGGTACCCCCAGAGGTATATTCCTCACATGTGTTCTGTCAAGACCAGACCAAGGTCATTGTTTCTTTCCAAATCTATAGTACTTAACTTTGTCTGAATAATTGGTTGTTGGATAATGCATGCATGGTACACCTATTGTTTGTGTTGTCGGAAGTGGTAGTTGTTATTGGATATAGATGAGACCAGTACATCGCACACAAGAAATTAAAATGGCACAGTAAAGTGGTCGTACATAGTTTTCCCATAAGGGGATTAACATTCTGATACAATATAACAAGAAATTTATCTCCTAAGGCCGAATGACGGCTGCACAAAAGAGGACTGCAGGAAGAATTCTGCGAGAAAACGCCCATGTCACAGAAAGTTGTCACTGGGCAGATAGGTGATAGTGCAGAACGAATTGACAAAAAAGGAACCATAACCACGACAACGACTACCCCCATGGATGGCGACCAACAAACATCACTGCTGATGTCCCTGGTTCCTGAAACGACAGACCTCATGGTGTAACCATTCAAGTATGGCATGGTCATTGTTAATCCCATCTAGCAACATGTCACACCCCCGAGCAGACTCCGTTAGAAAAGAAGCCACATTCATCCAAAACTCATACCCTTCAACAACACCGGGAAGCCAGAGAAGAACCTGCATACACCTGTGCAATGTAACCAATGTACACTATAAGAAGGAAGTGATGGAGTGATTGAAACTAGCGACTAAATTTTAGTTGCTAGTTAGTTCAGTTGCTAGCTTGTGGGCCATAAAAATTATTGCAACTCACTAATGATTGAAATATTCAATCGCTAGTTTTAAATTTCAGTCGTTATTCAGTCGCATATTTTATAATATTTTTTAAAATCATTCGTTATTCAGTCACCAGTTTGCTTCAGTCGCTATTTTGGTCACTAAATCAAATTAAAACCTTCAGTTTTGACCTCTCCTTCCCCATTTCTCTTTCTTGTTTCTCCTTTTTTTTTTTTTGTTTCTCTCATTGTTTTTCCTTCTTCCTTTTTTGTTTATCTCATTATTTAAGTGACCTTTCGGGCGCCACCGCTGCTTTCCGTCTGCACTTCCGGGAGTTGCCATTACCTTCACCGCCCAATCCTTACTACCCGATTGTTCTGAAAGTGTTGCCGTTGAGAGAATTGAAGTTGTGGTTGATCTTAACATAGTCGATAAAGTAGTTATGCAACGAGATCATACATTTTTTTCAGTAGTTGATACCATGGGTGAAGTAAAAAATTCAGAGGATGAAGATGCTAGAGATGTTTTTGTTGCAATAATAGTTTTGGTTGTAATAATATATTTATACTTACATATATACTTAAAATATACATAATGTTATATAAAATATATCATTAATTCAAAAATCAGAACTTAAACTTGAATTTAGTCTAACAATTAATGACTGAAATGATAGGCTTAACGACTGAATTTAAAAATGGCTAGTGACTGAATTAAATGTATTAGAAATTGAACTTCTAGTTGCTATTTTAATAAAGTTCAAAATTCTAGTGACTGACGTATTCAGTCATTAATTTTAGTCGCTAGTCAGTCGCTAACAACTAGTAATTAATAATTTTGCTACTGAATGATTCAGTCGGCAACTGTTGCTTCAGTCACTAATCTGCTTTTCTCTTGTAGTGGTGGTGGCAAAACTGACATCAGACACTCACAACCCGGTTATGGGAGATGGTCAAATCACAGGCTGATTACTGGGGCCAATTGTCGCTCGGTAAACACTAGTATGGGCAAGTCTGTAAATTGGTGGGTACATCTGCGTTGGGTCCATTGAGTCCGAATGTATCTTAATAATTCCAAAATGATTTATTTTTATTCTTATAGCTTTTTTACTCAGAATTAATTTTAATTAAAAGTCAATATTATGTAGCTGCAATAATCTATTGAAAATACAATTTTTCTAATGTTACTAAATTTTTAGGAATTTTTCTGATTTAAGGCATTAAAAAATAAAAATTCATGAAAATGTAACAATATCATGAAAATTTACTTTCAAATGGTTATTCCATCTACATAATATTTGCTTTTAAATGAAATCGATTTTTAAACAGAAAAGATGTAAAAGTAAAAATTATTTAGCTCACTTAAGTTAAAAGGAATTTACTATAGAAATAAGTTAAGCATAGAAGTTGAGGAAAAGTGAGCGGGGCCCATTCTATGCCTGTAATATCAAAGAGCCAAATGTGCATTTAAATAATTCAAAATGGAGGAACTAATTTTTCACATGAAATTATGATGATGTGCCATTCTGTACCTGTAATGTCAAAGAGCCACATGTTCATTTCTATAATAAACTACAATGTATTTTTGATTTTGCCCTTCGATGTTGGGTTAGTCAATGGGCTGCTCTTTCACCTGATTTAACTTTTTTTTGTTTTATGCAATTGGTTCTTTTAGAAGTTTGGTTAGATTTTTTAAAGACACTAGCTTTTTAAGAGCCTGTCTTGCTATTCTCGCACTTTCATTTTGTTTCACTTTTTTTTTTTTGGTGAAATGCGTTTCCAATCCTTGCATTGTTTCCGTTTCCTATATTAGACCCTGAGTTTGATCAGCTTGACATTTTGGACCCTAAACCTTGTAACTACTTAATTATAGCGTTTTTATTTGATCTCTTGGTTTTTTTTTTATGGTGTGTTGTTCTAAACTAAAACATTGGTCACTATGGTTTATTTATTTTTTAGTGAAATCGAGTTTTTTCTTAACTTTTCCTAACTTAATTGGTAAACTCTTAATACCTAAAGTTCTTACGTTTTGTCTCTTGGTCCCAAAACCATTTTGTTCATTTTCTTCGTTATTATTTTGCTTAATATTGTGACATTATGTGGCCGCCACAGTGTGCGGCCTTTTGTACCTCATTGTAAGTTCTAAACTGGAACCAAACTTTTCATTCTGCAAAAAATGTAAAAATGTAATACTTTCATTTTATGTAAACTTTTGTACTATTTATTTGAAAGTTATACTCTATTTTTATTGTCGGTTGGATAAGTTTTTGTTCGACCAATATATATATGTATGTGTGTGTGTGTGTATTTGTAGTTTTTTATGTTTTCCAATATAAAAAATAAAATTATAACAACTACGTTCCCTTTATTATTGACATTCCTAGTTGAAAAAATTACAAAAACCCTTCTATTGTTTGGTTTAACCTACACTGTACACCACTTATTTTTTAAAAACTATTTACTTTTTCTACTTCTTTCATGCTGTAATTTTTGAAACCTCAATTCAAAATAATTTTTTAACTGTAAAGACGAATTCTTATTACTAATAAAAAGATTACAAAAATTATCTCTAGCTAGAAATTGGAGCAAGAACTGTCACACTTTTTGTCGTCAACTATAATAAGCCGTCTAACTTACATAGTTTGAAATTGCTAAAACAGGACAATGACACCATTTATACCAAGAAGGATTAATTTTGGACGTAAATGAAAGTAAAAAATGAAGGAGAAAAACATGATTTTTTTTTTTTGCACGTTAATGAAACAGAAAAAATTGAATATTAAAATAATATTTTAAAATTAATATTATAGGGTGATTTACTACATATAAAAATCTTTATAAAAATTTGGTATGATTTAAAATAGTAAATGGTACAAATAATGTTGGACGGAGGGCATACAATAAAAATCTGAATGTGTGAATGGAATATAATGAGTGTAATATATTATGATGGACAATGAAAAATAAATTATTTTTGAGAAAGATATTTTCCCATGAAATTATTTGAATTTTTCTTCACAGAGTTATACGTACAAGAGTTGAGAGAAAATGATACAAATGATCAAAGCAGTTGGGTCCCATACAATGGCCAAGATAAAAGTCCATACATAATACCAAGATAAATGTCCATATGTAATACCAATAGAATGCAAGGTTTAATATAGTCTGAACACTGTTGCCATTTCTTATGAAAAAAATGCATAAGTCAACTGATGGTACGCCGTAGTTGTTGTCATGACTGTTGTCGTCACATCTTCCTCCCTTGAGGGAGGCTTCATGCAATTTCATCCCGTACATGAGCCATTTCATTTCTATTCGAATGCTACTCCTCAAATGGTAATGGATCATCTGTCGTGCCATCATGTTGCTCTAATTGTTCCTCTGTTTGAATGGGCTCCCTATTTGGCAATCGCTCTAATTGCGAACTGGTTGATCCATCTGCTATAATTTCCCGGAGCTCAGCTCTTGCAATTTCATCATTCTCCATCACTATTTTCTTAACTAAGAACATTTTAAGTCGCTGTAAAATGTTCATCATTACTTTATTTTATATTTGCAGTGTACACCAAATGTTGCCTGAAAGAATAATAATATAGGTGGAACATGTCAGCTAGTTAGAAGGGATTTTGGTGCAACAAAGATATTAACAGAACATCCAGAAACAGGATATTGGAAATGCAAGGAATGCATTTATGTGAAATGCGTGGATCATAGCAGTTGCAATGGCATTAATTCATTACTATGAAAACTTAACTTACGTAGTAGAAGATCAGGTTACTAAATCTCCTTAAAAAGAAAGAAAAGAAACGTAAGTGAAGCTAATCTCAACTAGGTGAAGCAACGGTTCCAAACTCGCCTTAAAAACAGACCTACAAGGCAAACACTGAAAGCAATTCCAACTAACTACCAATATTAATTCAAAATTTCTATACCAACCCTAATCCACATTCTCCCATTTTAATTCACCCACAATGCATTATGGGAAAAGCAATCAGATAGTTAGCACAGCTCAAACGCCTCTTTCCCCTTTTTTTGGAGTTGGCAATGCATCTAGTTTAGCTAGACCTTTACTGAACCACCATAACCTAAAAAAAAAAACAAGGGAATGACCTTTTCATTCTCTAGGAAGAATTCAGATGCTACCATCCAAAAAAGGTTGCTACATGTCACCCTGGGAAGCTCCGCAACTGCTTTCATAACAGTACCCATGTCATTTGGATCAGGCATAGCTTGAGCAAGCTTATTCCATTGCTCTTTTCGACCGGTGGTGAGGTAGTCACTAATTTTTTAAAGCAACTTAGTCCAATCTCGGTTGCCTAAGTTATGCTTCCTTTGGCCAGATGATTGACTACAACGAGCATCCAGTTGTAAAAAGTGTGCAAGAGGTTCATCTCAAGAATTTAAAATAAAAATGTAAACAAAAACAACCTAAGCAAAGAGAAGAAAACTGACTAACCTTAGTCTTCCCTGCTTGATGTCAGAGACGACAACCAGCACTCAAATAATTCCCTAAAATTTTGCATCACACATCCAAAACCCTATTCCAGAGCTACAACTGATCTAAATCCTAGTCATGCCATTTCCCTTGTTCTCATATGGTATCAAATTCGTACCCCTTGCCACACTGGATTAAAGATAACCTCTTACTTTTTTGTGTAGCCTGTATGATTGTCATTGCAACCTAGATCAAATAAGAACCACAATTCCTCTTCCGTGCATTGATTAATTGATTTGATGCTAGAAAGAACCAAGTGTCATCATTGGAAACTTGACCCAAAGAGAGCAGATTGCGGGTAATAACTGTTGGACTCCGTTCCTCCTAATTAAACTATGAAAGATTTGTTGGAACAATTGTTTCTACAGTAATGAGGCTTCTTAAAGGCCCCAAGTCTGGAAGAAAATGGGGAATTGACCATTTTCATTTTGATAACATTTCTAAGGGTTCAACATTAAAGTGATAGATTGAAAACAAGCTTGAGATTCATTTTCTTAATAGAGATGAGAGACCGCCCATGATTTGTTCTACTAAAATGGAAAATGAAAAGGAATTTGGTAATAATTGAATCACCTACCCTACAACCATGTGGTTTGTTTCCTTGACTTAATTGGAAAGTTAAAAGAGAATGAAACTCTATTTCTAGTTCCCTTGTATACATGGGTCTAACTTGTATTTCAAACTCAGCAACATGACTTTTGGTTGAACCCTTTTTCCTATAATACTACTACTATGCACTTTGGCGTTGGAAAGGTAGAAAAGAATTTGAAATGAACCGTTTCATTAAATGGGACTAACACAGTTAAGAATTCCATTAGTTTTAATGAATGTTACTTTTGGATTTTCAATTTTCATTCAACAATACATACTTCATTAAAAAAAAACTCAAAAATGGACACATAACAATCAGGGAGAGTGCCAATTAAGGAAAATACCAAAACCTCATTAGATATTTTCTTGCTATATATATATATAATTAGATTTTTCAAGTAACAAACTCAATAAATGTTCCTTAGTAATGGTGTAAAAAACTTGGTGTGTTCGTAGCTCATAACAAACCTTTTCGACTACACTAATAAACAATGTAGATGTGTCAAATCTCTCTATACTAAAAAAAATGTGAACTCACAAGCAAGTGCACCTATCATTAAAGTATAGTAATGACAAGTACCAAGATCATTTTTCCCAAAGAATGAAGGTTGTCTACTGTACTCCACTTCTCTTTATTATCTAATCGATAATTAAAAAGTTTATTTAACTAACTACTATGAATTAACTAAACTAAACTAATGCAGCAAAAATAAATTACTAACTATTGGAAGTAGAAAAAAACAACTAAGACAATCAACAGTAATAAACCTCATACTTAGAATCGAATCACCCTAGAACTTCCTTTGTGTTGTTTTTACTTTGGTTTAATAAGATTGTGATTAACTTGGACCTTGGAGTTCTACCTAATATAGATTGGCTCCCTATTATTACCAATACACTAATCATATTCTTAAGTCAACGATAGGGCGTCTAGGCCTACCGCGTTTCCTAAGAAAGCATTACAAGTCCTACGACCCATTACTAAATTTCTCTCTAGTCCGAAGTTATTATATTGCACCTCTTACTCTTGGCTCCAATAATATCACTTTTATCCAATGGTGATCCACAACAAATATACCATATACTACCTGACATATGTTCATTATTCCACATTGAATTAATAACGTAGCTACTATTATTCAATCCAATAAAGAACATTGGATAAGTTGTAAGAAAAACACATAATCATATTAAACAAAAAAGCAATCATAATCACAAAATCATCCTATGGTTCATTTACTCTAAGCATGAGTAGGAAAAGTTTAGCTCATTGTGCCATAAAATAAATACAAAAAAATCAAAAGAAACTTAAGAAAAGAATTATCCTTGGCTAAATTTCTTCTTTTCCAAGAATTCTTTAATCTGATACTCATAGAATTGTGTCAACCATCAAAACTGCCTCCGATAACCTTCTTCCATGATAAACTCAATTTTTTTTTTGTATTTTTGCCTTTTCACATTTTCTTTGTCTCTTGTATGAAATAACTTGAGAAAGGCAAACACAGTCTAGTACACGGCTGTGTCATTCTTCTGGAACTTAAAGTCTTGCCAAACTAAACACGGTTTGGAACTTAGGCATATAACTCAGATATGAGCATGTAACAAGGCAAGTCTACTCCAAAACCTCTCCAAAACTTGCAATCTAGCTCAAAAACTTTGCAGAAACCCTTCATAACACAATTGAAGCTAAAATATGACCTGGAAATAAAATATGAACAAATTAATCACCGTATCCTAACTTAAACATATCAAAAGATAAGCAAATACAGGGAGAAAACAAATATAAAACATAACTAAATATGAGCATATCAAAACCAACCAATTTACTGAGGGCATCTCTTAGGAAGCTCAACTTTGGGTTGAGGTTACATAAATTTTCATCTTTTTAATAGAAAAGTATTCATTACGTGCGCTAGTTTTAACAAGTGATCCTTTTTTTTCCTTTTTCCCCCCCTATTTACAATTGTTAAAGAAGGTGATTAATGTACAGGAGTTACAGAGGATTGCTGCACAAGGAATTCCTAATGGTGTTGGGATTAGGTCCACTCATTATAAAACAGATGCAAGATAGCCATTGCTTTCCTAGTTAGAAACAACCCCAAAAGCAACTATAAAGTGACTATAAAAGGCAACAGCAAAAACCTTTTTCCTCCAATTGTATGTAGGGCTCACAAGCTAAAAACCATTCTCCAATAGCTCCCACACCAAAACTAGGGATGGCAAAATCTGACCCGACCCAATGATCTAACCCAACCCACCTGAACTTAGGCTTGATATGACCAGATTTGACAAAAAAAGTCAATGACCTGAACTCAACTGTACTCAACCCAATCTAAACCCAAACCCAATTGAAGGAAAACCCGAGAAAAACCAAACCCAAACCCAAGCCTAAATTGACTTAAACCCAAAATGACCTAAACCCCGAGCCTGACCTGACCCAAATACAAGATGACCCGATGACTAAACCCGAAAAGACCCTATTTTACCCCTGACCTTAAATTTTAACTTTCCTCTTTCATCATCTTCCATATTTAGTAAGTGCTAAATATAGGGGCTTTCATATTTAGTAACTTCCATTTTTTAGGACTTTCATATTCAGTATGTCCCATATTTAGGAAAGATGACTTTTGTAATTAGTAACTTTCATTTTTTTGTACTTCCATATTTAGTAAGTCTCAATGAGACTTTTATATTTGGGAATGAGACTTTCATATTTAGTAGCTCCATTTTTTTTTCCAGGTATTCATATTTAATAATTCTCATATTTTAAAAGAGAATTTCCATATTTAGTAACTTTTATTTTTTTTAAGGGTTTCTATATTTTGTAAGTCTCATATTTGAGGAAGGAACTTCCATGTTTAGTAAGACCCATATTTGGATTCTTCTAAAACAAGTAACTTTTATATTTAGTGAGTTCAATGATCTTTATAGGCAATTGTTAAAATTACAACATTCATCTATAATCTTTTAAGTACAGTGCAATAAGGTACATAAATTTTAAAAAATTTCATTTCAATCACCTTTAATAATTATAACATAGGTCCTAAACTTTTAAAATCTTTGCACTTTCACCCAAAATTTTCAAATTTTATAGTTTAGTCACTATTAGTGAACTTGATTTGCATTTCGTAGTAATTTCAAAAAAAAATCATTGGAATATTAGCATAACAAATTTTTCATACTATATGTCTGTGTGATAGCTGGGTGAGGATTTGAATGACATATACAATGATAGTTGAAGGGTATGGGTCTAGAAAAACAATCAAGTACTACCAACAATGTTAAATTACCTAAATATATACTAAACTATAATGAAGAAAATTTTTATGAATATTTTGATTAAATATACTAAAAAAAATAAAAATTAATTTAAATTAAATCACATAAAAAAATCAAATTGTTTTATGTAAATTTTATCAAAAATTGAAAAAAAAAATGAATTGATTGAATCATTTTAGCCTATACACCAGTAACCCGAGGAAACACAAAGGTCGACCCTAATCTGACCTGAAACCTTACCTAAAGTTACGTAAGATTAAAATTGACTCGACTTGTAGTGAACCTGAACCCAAATAAACCCGACCTAACCCAAAATAAACCCAAAATCAACTTAACCTGAACCCAAATAATCTGACCTGAACCCAACCTGGACCCAAATTCATGCTAACCCGATTAGACCTAAACTTAAATTACTTGACTCAAACTAGACCCAACCCACCCAATTGCCATCATTAACCAAAACTATGCAAAATCAAGTTCCTTCATGCATAGGTACCTCATGAGCCTTTGATTTTCACCAAGAATTGATGAAGAAATGGAGATTTGGTCATGGATTTAGAGAAGAAAGAGAGAGATATAAGTTTGATGGAGAGGATAATGACTAGGGAGGTCCCAAACCTGCCAAATTTTTTTGAAAGGCCATCCTCCCACAAGCTTCCCCCAACTTTTGAATTTTTGACAAAGAACACAATCTCCAAATAGTGACGCTAACCTAGCCAATTTTTTCCCACACTTCAGTTTTTTGTCACTTGGGTTTAAAACAACATCTTATGAGCTTTAAAATTGAACTTGCCAAATAAGATGAAAATGACAGTTTTGCCCTTGATGAGACTTAGACAACAAAACAACCTAGGAACCATCTTAGCTTTTTACAACTTGCTTGATTTGCTAATTTAAACTAATTAAGGTATTTAGCTAGGGATTTTGGACTTATTAAATAAGTTTTACCTAATCACTGTGGGTCTGCTACATAGAGGGTCGTAGCATTCTCCCTACCTTGGAAAATTCAATCCTCTGAATTGGATCTCTCCACTTTGTGACAAAACTTAGGATATGGTGTCAACATATCTCAACAAAATCTACCAAGGAGTTTCGACTCTGCAATGTCCCTTTCAGTGCTAAACTACTCGACTTGCTTAACTAATGTCCTTCCAGCATTCAAATCAGGTTCTCACATGTGTAAGCACGATATTGAACACTACACTATGCTCATGCCCAACGGTAACCCAACAACAACTATTCATTATTCTTCCCACCTTAGTCTAAACTCCACCTAAAAACTGTGGTATGGCGCTCCTATACCTCTGGTATAAAGATGCTACTAAAGGGCCACAAACTGGTTAATTAGTCCTAGTAAGTCCAATGACCAACAACTCCTTCACACCTTTCCTTTGTGCCAGAACTTCCTAGCCCAAGCTAGATTAACAAGTTTAAAACTTGTCTACCAGCATTTTTACTCGAAAGTCTTATCCAAGGTCTAGCACCCAACATCCCTATACCAAAACCCTTTTGCCCACTAACTTTCACACTAACTGTCCCTTCCAGTAGGTTTGGTACTCAACACTCCAGATAACTACTAAACTAAGTGTTTTACTGGTGAACTGTGGCCTCGCCACATTACACCCCTATCACTTAAGGCATTCTCTACTCCATGCTTTATTATACCTTAAGGTTATTCAGAATAAGCAATCTACTGAGAGTTGTAATTCTCAGCAAACCCTAAAGTACAAGCCTTTAAATTTCCCCTTGGACGACTTTTATGCATTAGGTATTATAGTGCACTAGGCGAGGTACCCAGGCACCACCTGAGGATTGTGATCCTACTGCTCTCACCACTCTAGAGTCTCTTACACTTGCATTTCTAACATAAAAATTTCTCTGGCACTAGTGTCCTTGGCCCTCATCTGTGCCCCCTTAGCTTAGACTTCCTAGCACTTGGCAATTAGGCTACTGGTATGCTACCCGAACTAAGGTCTGGATGCTTCAATAATTCTAATCTTAATGCTTCAGTAGTTCTTCTTGGTGTAACCTTGGTGCACAAACCTACATATAAAATTTTCTTTTCGGTTTGCATTTGGAGCCTCAATAACTACACATACCAGATTAACTTCATGGATGTGTCATAGCACACATACTACTTGGACACTAATGCTCATCTCGTGCTCAAAGCACCTATGGGGTTCTTAACCAAGTTGCAATGAACTACTTGATCCTGACCACCTTAGGTGTGCTTGGCTTACTAGCAAACTAGACACCTTGGCCCCTCTTTTGCTTAGCCCTAACATGCCTCCGGTCTTAACTTTCTCCGTAGGCCTTTAGGCCCCTCACCACTACCAAGTACCTGGGTGCCTTATTAATTACTTGATCTGACAATAATCATAGAAGGATCACTTTCACTTTCATGTTCAACTACCATACCGTGAACTACATCATACCAAACTCTAGTCTGGACATTTAACATATCTTTTGTGGGAGAACCAACTTTGTTATTTAACGTAGTTCACTATCAAGAAGTGATTAGCAATGAAAAACTCCTTAAGTAGCTTGCCTACTACAACTCCACTTAGTGCATCAAAGTGTTCCCTATAAACTTCAAATAATTTTTTTCCCTTAGACTTGTGATCCTTACCTGCTGGCCCATATCCAATTTTACAAGTCAGCAGGCCATCCTTTATAAGGCACCAGGGTCCAGTGAATCTTGCACCTACTTTGGAACTTTGACTGGCTTAACCCAACCTTCCCTAACTAGGGTCTTAAACCTCGGCTTCCCCATACTCCAACGAACACCAATAACTACTAGAGTCACTACATAAATACTTGAGCACATTGTACCTAAACTAAACTTGTCACTTTTACAACTATTAAGTGAATCACTTAGCTAAGTGGGAGATTATACTTTGGACATTTCAAGTTATCTCTTGATCGGTCAATATGAAATCTTCTTCATGGGCCTAATTCACTATACCCTAAAAGATCTAGGCAAAGCCTTCACTCTTTTGTCATTACTAAATTGTTTTTGACCTAGTGGCATAATTTTACTAATTAACTGACATTAAAGCAACAAGTGTTACCATAACTTACGCAACGTCACTTGGGGCTTAGTCCATCAATTACTCAACTAGCCTCACTAGTCAAGCTTTTTTCTTCCACAAGTCATCTTGGTGGCCTTCGACTCTACTTATCCTTATGATAATGATCATAAGTCACTAATTATCCCTTAGTCCATGGCAAACATCTTTATAGCTTAGGTCATCTTGCCATCCCTCGACAAATAAGTTGAACTCCTAGTAACTAATCCACTCATATTGGCTTTACACTAAGGTGTATAACTAATAAATAAATATTTTTATCCACTCATTTTGCCCCTAGACAAGTTCCATCCAACTTGGCTACTCAATAATCCTCACATGCATACTAATTATAGAAATAAAATCCAGCACTTTCCTACTTACCTTTTTGGTGTCTGGCTATCTGCTATGCTCAGCTACTCTAAGTAACACATTTAGTTACATAGCTAGCTATTGTTATTAGCTAAGCTAACTAAAACTAAATCACGAAAAAATGTTGCCTAAGAAACCTTAGGATGCATTCCAATTTAAGGCACTCAAGTCTCTACTTACATGGTTTCACACGCAAGCAAGTGGGTCTTAGAGTTTTGAATATCACCTTAAACACTTAGTGCATCATCCAGTTCTACTGCACTCGGGTTTACCGTTATCTTTATTCAAGAGTACTACCCAACAAGCTAAACAAAACTATGCTAGTAACTAATGTTGGAAATTATCAACAATGATACAAAACTACAAGTGAAAGGTTAGGGACTTACCTTACACTAGATACTTCCTGATTGTGAGTTCACTACTATTACATATCAAGTGTGGCATATGTATGGCGACTATCTACCTTACCACTTAATTGGCTGACATGAAGACTGCAGTATGAACTTTTGCTTTAGTGTACTATACTACCTCACTGTAGCAACTATTATTATGGACTTAATCCTAAGCTGGCTTTGTCTTAACCGACCCATGATTATCTATAGTTCGGTGACCACTCAGACTGCGAAAATTAGCTTTCCTAACCCACAAACTTCTTACACCTTGGACGCAAGCCCCTCTTCCTCATGGTTTTTTTTTATTTTAATTTTTGGCCAATTCTCACACTATAGGTATATTGGCCATACTTCTATTACATTGTGTTAGCTACCTCTACCTTGTCGCTTTGTGTCTTCGATTCTGTTAACTCTCTTCTGAGACCCAATTTCTTACCAAACTGCTTATAGGTAACTCCACGTCTGTGATTGCCATGCTTCTTTACATTATATCTCAAAAGCTTAGTTATCTTGGCCTCAAGTTCCTACTCTCATAGAAAAAGGATATGAAAGTACTCCATTACTTTTGCTCATAGCTTACATGGCCAAGATTTTTTACATCTCAACCAATGCATCCTTATTCTCTTCGATGTCCCCTAACCAATCCAAAGCTATTGGGTTCAACTTCTAAAACTGTGAGTCACTCTCCACTGTAGAGGTTTTACACTTCTTAGCCTTATAGATCATATCTTTAACTTATTCCAAGGTTCTAAAAAAAGCTTCCCCTAGGATGGTGGTCACATTTCACTACTTGCACTAAGGTGTTGCCTCTACCTTGGAACAAGTCAAACTTTCTTCCCTAATATTACTATAAGACTAGACTACTAAGATTTGTTCTTAAACCCCTAGCATCCAAAACCACACCTCACCTAGTTTCACCATCACAACTTATAACCAAAGATAGACAATGCACACAGAATACTCATATTACAAGTTAGTGTTAACTATCGGACCATAAGAACAACGTCTTGATCTCAATCACCTAAGGCTCTAATGACTCCTAATCGAGTCCAAAGCCTTGCTCTAATACCACTTGTAGTTAAATGGGGTCTTCCCAGGAATACCATGGATTCAGTGTCTTGTACTAGTTGTAGTTGGCTAGTTAATTACTTGTCCCATTTAAAACTTTTCATGCATTTAGCTATTAACATAACATGCACTATGCATGATTGATAGTCACATGAGTTCCTATATACTTTTCCTTTCATTTTTGCTTATTTTACTTTATTTTGCTAGTAATTAGTATCATTTTTTAGTTTTATAGGTCATATTGCATCTTTGAAGGGAAGGATG
This sequence comes from Aquilaria sinensis, assembly GCA_005392925.1. Classification (NCBI taxonomy): domain Eukaryota; kingdom Viridiplantae; phylum Streptophyta; class Magnoliopsida; order Malvales; family Thymelaeaceae; genus Aquilaria; species Aquilaria sinensis. The sequence goes on along the minus strand of SMDT01003234.1, from coordinate 108,306 downwards.
GAGCAAGGAGAAGACTCTATGTGCTAATATGGACAAAATAACAAAGTTAGAGCAGCGGAAGCAGAACAATGTGCGACCATACATAAAAAAGTACAATTGTACTTCAAAAGACTAAAAAAACAACCAAGAAGGGCAAATGCAATCACACTTTATCTGTTGGAGGCAAAAGTGCAACCACACATTGAGAAGTGTAATCGTACTTTATGACCGAGAAAAAAGGGATGGCATTATAAAAGGAGCAATCTTGGAGGTCAAGACCCCACAACTTCACCTACTCTCAATGCTATTGGAAGAAAGGAAGATGATGAAAAGGATAAGGCCAAGGCTTACATTTTAATTGTTTTTAGCTAGGGTTTTTACACATTACATCACATCTTTTCATCATTGTAGCCTCTTTTTAGGAGAAACTAAGGTTGTTCTTAGGTTTTGGGAGTTCTTGCTACTTTGGAGGAAGAGCTAAAAATGCCTTAGAGATCAAGATATTGATTCCACATGGGGTATTTAGTTCTTTTCTCCCTCTTTGTCTTATTTGATTTGTTATATATTATGTTGAATCCAAGAATGATGTTTATTTTCTCATTAGTTATGGAGTGGATTTATTTTTACTTTCTATGGTTGGAATCTCTTGACATTGGTTTTGATGGTTGAATGCATGAATTGGTATCTAATTTTATTCTTCAACATTTGTTCTTTTCTTGCCTTGATCGTAAATGATGCTTGATTGGTTGGTGGCCACAATCTATTGATGCTTTAGATTTCGCTCTATCCTTGGGAAAGTAAGAGAAAGATTGAACTAGGTAAGAAAAATAGTAAATTAGAGATATAGTTGGGAAACTTGTCTCATTTGCTTGGGTGTTGGTAAAGAAAACCCATAATGCCTCTTCCTAAGATAATACTAGAGATGGGAGTCCTTGCCATCTTAGGTTAAAGAATGAGTTCCTTAGCTTAGGAAAGCAAGGGAATAGGACACACACATCACCAACAAATGGATAAAGCTAGTGCCTAGGATTGCTTCACCATTAGACCAATTCAAGAGATGAAAACCATAAGAAGTGTATGTAGTGAGTCAAGAAATCCGTTTAAAAAAAGTGTGAGTTAGTAAGGTTAGTTAATGCTAAAATTGAAATTTTTAATTAGTTAATTAGGATTTAGGTAGCTTGGGTAGTTTTATAATTAATTCTTGTTATTATTGATTGGTTTAGCTAAGGTCAATTGTGCAAGGCTTTGGTAATTGTTCAATACAACATAATCCTTATGGGATCGACACCCACTCACTCATATTACAATACACCAGTGCACTTGTGAAGGAGTGTAGTTTTAAAGCGCATTGCACACACGCAACAATGAGTATGCTTTGATTTTGGTTTCCCTACAAGTAATAAAACTAAAAATATTGCCAGCATTTAGATAACATAAATAAAACTCAAATTAAAGTATAAAATATGGTGTGTTACTATAAGAAATAATTGTGCACATACATCATTACACAAGTAAAGACTATGCACATGCCCAAAAGCAACTTAAATACACTACTTGACCTAGGAACATTAGAGGCTAATCTAGCATACATACGTATACCATAAGGCAATTAATGAGATTCAAGCTTCTATGTCATCCTTGTGCCACTAGCCTCTACAAGGCCACAAAGAGAACTATAGCTAGCGCAAACATGTAACAAGTAATAAACTAGAATCAATAATGATTAACTAGGTGGTTTCTTGTGTGAAACACAAGCTCAACAACTCTCAATTGTTGCCAACCCTTACAAACAACATTATCTGTACAAAAACTCCAAAGGGAGTGAGAATTTGTAAATTCCCAATAAAGGATTTAGGTACCTACAAAGAAAAAAACTAGGGACAAACATATATACAAAGTATATATATTCTATTGCTTGCAGTCAGAGGGCTAACATATATGCATAAATTCAGGTCATTTGAGACCCTACTTCATCCTAGTCTTCACATGAGGCATCACCCATGCTTAGAAAGTTTTGTCTTTTAACTTGCTCCTAGCAAGCCTTAGCTTGTTGACCTAACTAGTAAACATAGTTTTCTAGCTCTAAGTGAACATAATAGATGCTCCTTGCTTGAGTTCTAAGGAATTCGCTAGGTGTACTGGGCTCCTGCATAGTGCCTCAAGCCATTGGCTTGCTTAGGCTACTACGGTGTTAAGCCTCCACCTAACTAGGTGCACTAACCTCCCACTTAATGTCTAGAGCTATAAAGCTTGTCTAGATCACCAAGGTACTAAGCCCTCACCTATTACCTATCCAAGTTGCACTAGGCTTACATTTGTGCCTCAAGTTATGGCTTGCTCAAGCTATAAGTGCACTAAGCCTTCACCTTAGTAGCTCCATGTTGGTTCACCTTAGTTTAGATGGAGTCAACTCACTAGGTTCTTCTTCTTATACTCTAGGGTTTTACATTGGTCACTAAAACTCTCAAACTTCTCCAATGGCACTTATTGTAGTATTTACGGATCCACCAAACTTGTTGTCAAGTAATATGACCTTGATGTCCACTTTGTGCTCTCGAATCTCTATCAAACTAGCTTGGCCCTAAAGAGAGTCTTGGGAGCCCCAAAGCCTTATTAGATTCCTTTTACCCTAAGGCATCCTAAGGAACCAATGCCTTTTTCACTGAAAACCTCATTGAAGACATCAAAAAGTGCCCATTTATTCCTTGGCATAGCGACATCATTGTTGGTGCTACAATGTTGCTGTTGATTCTTCTCGGGTGCACTTGAGACCCTTTAGTGCTGCAACACCAGGGCCTTAAGCCCAGGTGATGCCAATAGCCCTCATAGGCACTTTAGAGGCTTCCTTTGCCTTCCAAACTTTCATGCCACTTATCTACAAGCTCTTGATCAAGAAGACTACTATACTAGGACATGGATATACAAAACTAACCAAATCATATAGCCTCAAACATGCCACACTAGCCCATGGTTTTTCATTAGTCCATCACCAATCAATTCTTACCATAATAATGCACATCTCACAACCTACTTAAAACCAACAATCAAGAAACTATGATATACATTATCAAAGTGTGTAAACTATCCCCTACCTAATTTGACACCAAGCTATTAAGATAAAGCATCCAAGCAAACAAAAAGGTTTCAGTAAGGCATCTTATGGTTCCAACACAAATTCATCACATATGGCATCAATTCAAGCTCAACCAAGCTAGACCCAACCTCAAGAAACCAAGAAAAATAAGGAAACAAGATGATCAAAATGTTACCTAGAGCTCACGAGCTTAGAAACGTCCTTCAAGTGCTCATACACCAAAACTATGAAAAATCAAGCTCTTTCTTGCATAGGTATCTCTTGAGGCTTTGGTTTCCACTAAGAATTTATGCAGAAATGGAGATTTGGCCATTAATTTGGAAAAGAGAAAAAGGGATATGGGATTGATGAAGGCGAAGATGAAGATTGATACGCACAGTCTAAAAAATAATTTAAAAGATCATCCCATTACAAGCTTCCTTCAAGATTTTTATTTTTGACAAAAAAACCCCATCTCCAAATAGTGACACTAACTTAGGCAATTTTTTCCCCCACTTCTGTTTCTTGTCACTTGGTTGAAAAGAACATCTTATGAGCTTTAAAAACAAGCCTATCACCTCAAGGTGCAAAACAACCATTTTGCCCTTAATGAAACTTATGTACCAAAACAAGCTAGGAACCATCTTACCCTTCTACAACTTGCTCGATTTGCTAATCTAAACTAATTGAGGTATTTAACTAGATATTTTAGACTTATTACATAAGTCTTTCCTAGCCATTGTGGGTCCACTACCTAAAAAGCCATAACACAAGTAAAAAAAAACAATTGGAACCGGTTACGAAATAAAGAATAAATTTATTCTTTTGTTTGGTTCATAATTTGTTATTGTACTATTTCAATCATAGTATTGCAATAATTAATTGCAAATAATTTTTTTCATAATTTAACTCTTGGAAGTAATGTGAAAGCTAGCAGTATGGAACTATATTTGTTGTAAAAAAAACATTAAGGGCCTTTTACTAAATATAGTCCAAAGTGAGGACCAAATTTGCCATTTAAACCATATGGGAAATTGTTTAATCTTGACCTAGGAATGATCCAATTTATTGTTAAATGATCAATTATATGTTTAATACCCAAGAGACTACGGAAAAGATCCTAGCGAAAACTAGGACCGGGATATTGGCTAACACATGGATGATTACATTTAGTCATCTCTTTTATTTATATTAATGATAGCTAGGAAATTTTTATATGAGTACAAATAACTGCATTGCTTAGGACATGAGCATGAGATGAGTAAGAAAAGATAAGGCAGCTTATGGTTTAAAGAGACAAAGGTTTGCCAATATGTTAAGGTTCACCAATATGGTAAGGGTCGCTAATGTGGTAAGTGTGCCACATTTCTATAAGCTATCAACTACTCCAATAGTGTGCTAGGTAGGCCTCCCAGGGCTGCATGAAGCAACACATGCCTACAGGGCATGGCGGTGCTTCTAACTGTATGTGTCCAGATACTTTAGCGATGTAAGGATGGGAGAAAAACAATGAGCATATTTAGGCTATTGCCAACATGCCCAGGCATGCCAAGGCTTAAGCCAAGAGGCTACTTGAGGGCACCCCCCATGGTGGGCAACAGGCATAGGCAACAAGGGTGGCTTAGGGGCACGTAGGAGTGTTAGTGCATCCCATTATGCCAATGACATGTAATATTCACAAAACCACTATGAGATGCATAAATCGTGTTAAATGGCCTAAAGATGTTAAGATACCTAAGGAATCCTTTAGAAGGCTTATGGAGCTACAGGGTACCCTGAATGGGTCAAGGAATCCTAAGGGGAAACCATACTATATCTAACACAAATTGGCACACTAACCAATATACCTCTTGCACATAAAAAGCAAACATTAATTGGATGCTAGTGGAATACTGGTAAGTCCAATAATGTCCTAGCTATGAGCTAATAATCATAAAAAAATAGAGACCAAGTATGTCTTCTTAATGATGATAAAGACCTAGGGTTCTCCTTTAAATAAAACTAAAGGGAACTTGAGACAAGGTGCTCTAACATGGCTCTTGGACATGGTGATTAAACATTTTAGGCCTCGTGGTTGAGAGTTCGCCATCTAGGAGAAAGGTAGCTTATGGAGACCTTGAACATGAGATGATCACTGTTAGAATGCTCTAAAAGGAATCTAGCATCACAACTATGTATGTACTTTAGTCATGCATAGAGCCATATTGTCTTTGCATGGAAGTAGAAAGACCCTGACTGAATATTCATGGAATACTCACCTCTTAGGATCATGTATAGGTAATGTGGATGAAGAACCTAGCAACCTTTGGGTTGTTTGCTCAAAATGGTCAAAGTAGTAGACATTGAACATAAAAATGCAAATAGGAATTATACACCATAGGCATTGTGGTACTAGTAGCTACATAGTATAGGCCTATGGTAAAAGGACCTTGTACTAGAATACTTATGCCATATAAGGTATTGCATGCCTTAAACATAGATGCCTATAATAGCATTATGATTTACTTGGATCACAAGAAACTTGCATTTATTATTTCACATGGTATCATACGTGTATGAGAAATAATTGCTAATATATAGTTAATGAAATTCTAGTTTATGCTTTGACACTATCTTAGTATTGTTTTTAAATGCTAGCTAGCTATGTTTTTTGAATGATGTTTGGCACAACCCTTCAGGGGCTTGCACAGGAAACTTATGGAAACTTGTCCCATATTAGTCATAATTAGCTAATTGATTACATGCACACTAGTTAAAACTTTCATGGTTTTGGTTAATTAACCTATTATGCAACCATGCATAAGTAATGTTTTGCCTTAAATGATAAAACAAGTAATAAACATAAATTGTTGCCTGTCTTTCCATTAAAATTCAAGCAACAAAGCTTTCAAAGAATACAAATTAACTATGGAATTAACTACACATAATCAATCATGTGTAAGCATACAAAAGTAAACTATGCTCACACCCAAGAGTGGCTCTAGAGTTTACTATTCAACCATGTACATTGGAGGAAACAAATGTATGAAAGCTATACACTGAGACTAAACTTCTAAGATCTACAACTAAGCTTCCACCTTAGATCAATTTCCCGATGGCAAGCTTGAAGAGCCCTCACTTACGCTTCAATAACCTCTGTTGGCTAAATAAACAATTATAGTTAGCATAATAACTTAAACAACAAGTAAACCAAAAATTTAGAATCATAAATATTCAATTAGATAGAATACTTACTCTTAAGCATAGCTCAACAACCCTCAATGGTTATCAGCTCTACAGATACATTTTCTGCACAATAAACACTAAAGAAATGAAAATCTATGATTCTTAGTAAGGGATCCTTTGAGTTACACGAAAAATATTGAGGACACACATATATATAATATACAGTCCACTGTGAGTTTAAATAGTGTGAGGCTAAACTTATGCACATAGCATTTCAGTCCCTTAGGACTTGTCCTCTACCTAGTCCTCCAACGGGCGTTCCCTTGTGCCTTACAAGTTTTGGCCTCTAACTTACTCCTCACAAGTCTTAGCTTGCTGACATAGTAACCTTAGCTCACCATTTATCCTTCCCTTAACTGTCGTACAGGTGAACATGGCAGATGCACCTCGCTTAAATTCTAAGGAACTCACTAAATATACTATGACTCCATATAGTACCTCAAGCGATTGATCTTGCCTATGCCTCAAGTAACTTGTCTTCGTTATAAGTGCACTAAACCTCCACTCAAGGCACTACACTATCCACTATTATTTGGTTCACCCTATTATGGTAAAATTTTCCATAGACAGACTCAATTCATTAAGCTCCAAAGAGCCCAACATATACATTAAGGTTCTTTATTGGCATTTCAAGCTTTAAAGCTCCAACTAGCCAACCAATAGCACTAAAACTCCTTAAACTTCCTAATGGCCTTATTGTAGTGCTTAAAGCCTCTTCCAAAATATCTTCCTTTATGCTTTCTTTGCACCCAACAAAACTTGATTAACAACCTAGTGCTTTGAGGAGCTCTGGGGGGTACTAAGGTACCATTAGGCACCTTCCACTCTAAGTCCCTTCATAAGCCCCTCCCTTTAACACTAAATGCAGCCAAACCTGGGCAATTTCAACTTGGGTGAAAGCATAAAAGTTGTATTCATTTCTTTAAGCTTTGCGTGAGTTCTTAACTTGCTTTAATCGGACACCCGAGTAAAAAGTTATGGTGAAAATACTACAGGTGTCAAAGTTCGCAAATCTTGGTGCGTAACAGTGAAAGTTTTAGGTTTTGGGTCGAGTTCAGGCCCAAACCTAAAAACTTTGATACCATTCACACCTTCCAAATGATAGCTCAAATCGATCCGAATTAAGTGTTCAACCCAAACCAACCCTAACCTGAAAAAACCCATATTAAGGTCGAGTTGGATTAGTTTTAGCTCGATTTGGGCTTCTCTTCCCTCTATCTCTTTCAACTCATTTATGCATGCCATCTTTAAATTAACCTCCACACCTGATCTACCATATCTCTTTTCCAAGAAACAAAACATAAATTCCATGCAAATCAAAAAAGAATTGAATTAAGATTTGAGAGAAAGAATAAATATAGAAATCACAAATTGCCACTCAGGTTAAGGGAAATAAGATATGGTGACCAAGTGAGGAAGGCTGGCGGTTAGGCAGGATGGTGATAGAGCAAAAAATGAGCGAGGAAGGTGACCAAAGGATGACAATGGTGGGGGAGGTATGACAGCGAGCAAAGGATGGGGATACACAATAATGAGGGATGGTGAGCAATGGAGATGATTGAGGACAACAGGCAAGGGAGGTGGTGACTTAGGAGGGTTGTATGGCTCTCTAATGGCAGGCAGCAAGAGGGTAGACACACATTGGTAGGGCGGCGGTGAAAATGGGGTGAGAGGGAAATATGATAATGCTAGGGTTAGGGAGGGAGGTTATATAATAAGGTATATGGGTCGGCTTGGGCTAGGATTAGGAGTGGGCTAAAAATAGGTTGGGAATAAGAAAATTAGGTTATTTCAAGTTGATTCTAGTTTGACCTGCACTAACCCGATTTTCACTTCTTTCAATCAGGTCGGGGTTGGGTCAACCTAAATCTCACTTATGTCATCTATTGACCCAACCTTAACCCGATATATAAGGTTGGATTTCAAGTCGGGTTTCGGGTTATGGTCACCGTACCCGATATATGCCATGGAGCTAGACCCCCAAGCCCTACAACTCCAAACTTGCTCCATGGCATGCTTGGGGTCATCCCAAGCCACCCGAACCTTCATACCAAGCCTTACCAAGCTCTAGATCCTTAAAACTATTACAATAAGCCATAACCATGCCAAACTAACCAAGCATCAAGGGCTCAATTGTATTACCCAAAAGGTTGATTACCACCAGTTCATCACAACATAAACCTCACCGTAATAATGCAGATCTCATGACCTGCTTGAAACTAACATTTAAGCAACTAAGACATGCATTGTTCAAGTGTGTAAACTAAATCTCTTACCTTAATTGCACATGAATTAGCAAGTATCAAACACCACAAGCCAAGAACATCACAATCCAAGGCTCCACCAAGGTTTCCTAGGTTCCAAGGCACAATCGAGGCATATGGCTATAAATTAGCACAAATCCAACAAAACCCAAGCTTCATTAAGCTAAAGAAACATGGAAACACGAAGATCAAAAGGTTACCTCACGCACACCAAACACAAAGATCAAGAGGTTACCTCACTTACAACAATATGCCCTAGCTAGAAAAATGCCGCCAAGCCCCAAAACCATGAAAGTAAGGGTAACAAAAGCTTCCATTCACTTGGGCACCAAGAAAACCTTCCATTTCCATCATAAAACCAAGGTTTTGAGGAGGATTTGGCAAGAAATTGAGAGGGAGGAGAGGAGCTATGAAAATGGTAGAGAAGAGGATAAGGGAATAGTAACAAAACAACCTTTTCCACAAGTTTTAAACAACCTAAGCCCCATTCCTCTAAATTTTCTAAAATTTGCAAATTTACCCATTCAAAAATAGTAACTAGGGGCTTAACACTGAATAAAAATTTTTGATTAGCTTGGGTTTTGATTTTGAAAATGTTATTTTAACTCCCGGGGCTCATCCCTACCCTCCCAATTACAAAATTACTATTTTTCCCTTAGGTATACCTAGTACCATAAACCACTCAATAACCACTAACCTTAAATAACTCTCTTGATTTTACCAATTCATCTCTAATTAAAGCATTTAAGTTAGAGATTTATAAACTTGTCTCATTCACCAAACATTTCGCTATGAGAGCTATAATAATATTTGTGATTAAAAAATGAGGGCCTAAGCTACTTATGCGTGATTGCTTTGACTAGCCTGGTAAGCTTAGGAGCACGTGCATCGTTTATTGAACTATCAAGCAACAAAATGATAATCCAAGTATGATAACATAGATTTTGCATTGCAATAGCTTGATAATGAGCCATGGATCCTAGCAAGCCTCACTCCAGTCCTATGGTACCTGGGTATGAATGTGGACTCCTCATTAGTGCAATACACAATATTAATCTAATTTATTTTCATAAATTGAATTTAAGAATATTGTACGCAGTAATTCAATATTTTCATTGTGAATTATCTTGACACAGCTAACAAGTATACGTATCAGTCTCATAAATGCTAACTGGGTGTCCCGATTGAATGGTGAGGGGACGATTAAATTTAGCATTCTTTTACGTGTATTTAATTTTTAACCCAATGTTTTTTTTAATTAAGTGTGGGACATACGAAGAGAGTTGCAGATACAAGTTTTCTCTTTATTGTAACAAAAATTAAGAGCTGTCTTTTTGTCTACTTTTCCTTCTTCCTTGGTTTCCCAGCTCGTTCCCAGCAGTTAAACCATCTGCATCATCCTCTTCAAGCACCAATTCTAGAGCTTCAGCATTTTCTCAATTAAAGACAACCTGATCTGGTTTATTTGGGAGAAAAATAATCACCGATATTCAACTTTTAAGACTTTAAAAATGTCTTTATATACCAAACACACGGTTGGGCGAGTACATTTGAGAAAATGGGAAGAAAAGTAGTTCTGTGTCTGATTCTAATCAATACACAAAGTTATGTCGTTTATCTTCCACATAATAAGAATAACCTAACCCAATTTAGTCCAGAATAACTTATATTTATTTACATAATTTTTTTTTGTCTAAAATTAATTTTATTTAAAAATTAATATTATATAGGTGAAATAATCCATTCAAGATAAAATTTTTATGTTGTTATTAATTTTTTTATGAATTTTTTTATGACTAAAAAAGAAAAACTCATTAAAATTTAATTATATTATAAAAATTTTACAATCAATAGATTATTACACATAAATAATATTTGACTTTCAAATGGACTTAATTTCAGGTTAAAAGATGTAAAAATAGAAATAAGTTATTTTAGATTAAATTAGCTTAAATTAGAAGAAATTGGCTCCAAAATTTCTAACAGGACTTCACAGCTTCGAATTTAGGACTTCTTCTCAAACCAAAGTTTCCTACTTGCTTCTCTTAATTAGCTCTGTCGTGTAATTTGAAATTTGTTTGCATCAAGTTGCATGCATTAAATGCATGCAAATCCAATCCTAGCTATGTGACAATAATGGCGTCTTTGAGGACTGATATTAATATTGTAACATGAGTATTATTGCCCCGTTTGGGAACCGTTAATTTATTAATAGTGAAAATTAAAATATTTAAGATAAAAATTACCCTTAAATAACCTTTTTTAAAACTATCTAACATCAATCGTTGACACTAATATTAAACAAGCCAATAATGTCTGTGGCTATATATGTCAAGGTAGTAACAAATTTGCTTGCTCCACAAAAAACTTTAATTTTTTTTTCATTTTCAAAAGCAATTATAAGTATGAGTAATTTCTTTGTTTGTAAACTATGAAGGTTAACTTGTCTACTTTGCAAATTATAGAGGACTTACGAATTACGAGCCATAACTGTTAATTTTTCCTTATCTAATTATATATATATAAAGGAGAACAATCTTTAGAGAGCTTTTGGTCTTTTCTTTAATTGGCACCGTGAATGATTGACATGTGGGTATATATATATATATACACGAATTATGTATTCTGATATGAAAAGTTAAAATCTAGATATATCCTTCATTAAAACTAATGGCATCTTAGACGGTGTTTATGTTTTTTAATTGCATAGTTAAAAATGGAAAGCACTCTTTATTAGTCCATTAATTAATTACCGTGTCAAAGAATTAAGTGCAAATCAGTGAGCAAAAATTGAGGACCAAATCAGCTCAAAATTGAAGGCTTTAATTCTTTACAAGTAGGCAAAATTAACTGTATGAAATAACTAAGTAATCCATTTAATGCTTATTAACAAATTATGGAAATGAAAAATTGGAGACTTTAATTGTTTCCAAGTAGGCTGGCCATTAAAAGTACGAAATAATTAAAGAATTCATTTAATGCCCATTAACAAATTAAGAAAAATTAAGCAAATTAACCATAATTAAAAGACTTGTTTTTGGAATGATACCATGACAATACTCAATTATCCATGATTACCAATATGTTAAGAATACTCAATTATAGGAAAAAAATTTAGGTCATTAATAGTTTGACTTTGAGTTTTGAAGATAAAAATTGAAAAAAATAAATTGAAGATAAAAAAATATAACAATTATTGTTGTTATAGCATTCTTATGGTCAATGTTATTATTTACAATTTTTTTAAAATAAAACGATTATTGTAATTTTTTTTTTCAAGTTTCCAAATTTTTAAATCTCATGACAACATCAGGGTATTTAAACTAATTTGGTGGAACAAGTGTGCCAAAAAGAGTACTACAACACTTCATATTGACAAAGATGAGGGTTTGTAAGAGCCTATGCTCTCACAAAACCGAACTTGAAATTAATTAGTGATGAATCGAAAAGCCACGTCTATTAGATTAAATGGGATTTAAAAAGTGCCCTAGTGTTTAAACATTCAATAATTTTTTATATTTTTATGTTAACCTTAAAATAAACTATCGAGGTAATCAAAATCTAGTAAAAAAGCCCAACCCAATAAGGCAACAACCAATATAGTAGTGAGACAAAATAAAGATCCACAAAATTTGATCCCCTCATGCAATGTTTAGTCCTTCAGCTAAATCGATCGGTAATAATTGGCGAGATTAAAAAAAAAAAAACAGAAGATATCATACAAAAGATAATTTGACATTTCAATGATTTGGAACTGTTCCTGCCAAACATTCCCTTATTTTTATTCGGTCAAATAACAATTTTCAATACCATTAACTAAAAAAAAAAACAGGGTATTTGACCTTATACTTAAGTCTAGTTCCTGCTTCTTCTTCTTATTTTTTTTAATGAAAAATAAATAGAAAGGATGAAGAATATTTATAAATTAGTATGACATAAGTAGAGGCTCAACGATGAATCTCAAATAAATAAATATCCCTAATCCTTTGGTCTAGTGGCTAAAGGGTTAAGGGACATAGAGAAGATTACAGGTTGAACCCCCATTTCCCTATATAATATTTTAAAACTGATTCGGATACCTTTTTGGTCCTGAAAAACCAAGCATCAATCATTCCTTTACATATAAGTACCTCCTAAACCCTTATACCTTGGATAGATGTTTTTAATTATCAAAATAAATAAATAAAATAAAAACAATAGATGTTTCTGATTTTCAAAATAAATAAATAAATAAAATAAAATAAAACAAACCGCACCTACGAATACGGCCAAAGACATCAGATGCAGCTGCAACTTCATCTTGAACCATGAAATGGCGTCCAGTGGAGCAATCAATTAAAATATATAGTAACCGGAAGCATCCTGCAGGCTTCCATTTCGCTAGGTTCATGAAACACCCTGCAACTTTTAGGAGACCCCGTTGAAGAGTTGACAAATACTGACCAGCACATCTAAAATATTCCATTTTCTTATCACCAACTTCAAAATCTAAAATACAAAAAAACTTGAACAAAATCATATTCTATTCCCTTGCAACAGTTGTAACCCTTTCCTGCTTGTATAACAAGCTGCTCCCAAGATCACAATACATGCCACCACTTCCAACTTCACCACCAATTTCATTAATCCCTTAGATCCCATAACTTCTGATCTTCCAAATTTATACACATCTAAACAAGATGTGGGCATTTTGCTGCATTGGGGCTCTCCTTGTGGCATTATGCATCAGAAAATGGGTGTACACCTGGAGAAATCCACGGTGCAACAATGGCATGCTTCCCCCAGGCTCAATGGGCTACCCGTTGCTCGGCGAAACACTGCAGTTCTTCAGGCCAAGCACTTCAAATGGCGTCCAACCATTTGTGAAGGAGAGGATGGCTAGGTATAAGCTTTCTTGTGCCACAAGCAACCAGCCTAGCTGGTCAAAATGTACCGGCCTTTATTTTGTTGTTTACTTATGTTGCTTTCTTCAACACATATATATGCAGCTATGGACCAATATTCAAGACAAGTTTGGTGGGAAGGCCGTTGATTGTGTCCACAGACCCTGATCTAAATCACTTGGTTTTCCTCCAAGAGGGTCAGCTGTTCCAAAGCTGGTACCCGGACACATTCACTGAAATATTCGGGCGCCAAAATGTAGGCTCATTACATGGTTTCATGTATAAGTACCTTAAGAACATGGTGCTAAGTCTCTTTGGCCCCGAAAGCCTTAAAAAGATGCTGCCTGAAGTTGAGCAGACAGCAGCTAGAACATTGAGACAATGGTCGAACCAGGGGACTGTCGAACTAAAAGAGGCAACGGCTAGTGTAAGAGCTCCACATGGACCTTGTTCACTTAATTTTTCCTGTCAGCTAGTTCAGTATATTTGACCCTGTTTGGGAATAATTTTCATGATTGATGTTGGAGTTTAGAAGCTAAAAGCTATCTTTAGCTTTAATAACTCTTAACACTAATCGTTGGCGTTAATGTTAAACGTGGCCTTGGATTGAACTCTGGACACAAGTCTTATGATAGGATAACTTTGTGGCTGCAGATGATTTTTGATTTGACGGCAAAGAAGCTGATAAGTTACGAACAGAAGAATTCATCCGCAACCCTGAGGGAGAGCTTTGCTGCATTCATAAAGGGTTTGATCTCCTTTCCTATCAACATTCCAGGAACTGCTTACAACAAATGTTTACAGGTACTTGAGAACTTTCTTCATTTTTATTTTATCCGCAATGAAAAAATTTTATTGAAAGAAAAAAGGAAAGCAAGAGGTACAATCATCATCTTGGAGAAAAAGATGATGTAGCGACACTTTAAATTCAAAGAACCTAACTCCAAGGAACAATACAAGATAAAGTCACCCGAAGAAACAAAGAGGACCCTAGCTTAGAACCTAAGAATGAAACGCTTTCCTAAAACAAGCACACGCCCAAAACCATAACCCATAACCTTAGTCCAAAAATGAAATACCGGCTCTCAAGGCTCCTTCCTGGTGGCTCAATTCTCCACTCTAGTCTTTTTAGTTCATATTTCATTGCCGAACCTTTTGGCCTTAAACATGTCTTTTTCTGCTCATTCCTCTGACTTTTTACCTTATCCAGATTCTTCAAAATACCCAATGTCATTTCATCACGCCCGTATATTGGAACTGGATTACAAAATGAAACTGTTACTTTTTGACCGCCAAATTCTGACTTCAAAAGGTTTTATCAGGGAAGGAAAAGGGCAATGAAGATGCTGAAGAAACTACTACAGGAGAGGAGGGAAGCACCTAGAAAGGAGCAAACTGACTTCTTCGATTATGTCCTTCAAGAGCTTGGAAAGGAGGGGACAATACTCACCGAGGCAATTGTTTTGGATCTGATGTTTCTATTACTCTTCGCCAGCTTTGAAACAACTTCCCTGGCACTAACTTTAGCCCTGAAGTTTCTTTCTGACCATCCTTGCGTGCTCAACAAGTTAACGGTATATATTCATGTAAATGCTTCAAACTTTAACACAGGAATGCAGCTTTTAGCATTTAGTTTCCTGAAAATATTTCACTCGTATCATAGGAAGAGCATGGAGCAATCCTTAGAGACAGAGAAAGTCCGAACTCTGAGCTAACATGGAGAGAGTACAAATCAATGAAGTTCACCTTTCAGGTGGGAATTGAAAGATGTACGTTTCCTTGTTCAACAAGTTATTGTTTTCACTCTTCAACACTAACGCACTTGATTAAAATTTCCAGTTCATCAACGAAACGGTGAGGCTTGGTAATATTGTTCCAGGGATATTCAGGAAAGCCTTGAGAGACATCCAATTCAAAGGTATGTAATTACAGAAGAATCTTGCTTCTATTCAAGTCAACAAAAAAAAACATCTGAATTTGACATCAAAATATTAGATTGAGTAAAGGTTTGCATGTTTTCACTTTTGTTAATGTAAACCAAAAGAGTTGAAAAAAGTGAATATTGAAATAATGATTTTAAAAATGATACTTTATAGCAACTTATTAAATATAAAAATGTTACAAAGATTTGAGATAACTTGAAATGTTAAATATTATCTCTGATCCTTTGACCTAGTGACTAAAAACTCTCAGAGATATAGAAGAGGTTCAGGGTTTCAATCTTAACCTCTCTACTTTCTATGGGCCCGGAAAAGCTAGTATGCATCTTTTTCTAATTAATATAATAGTATATCTCTCTTATAAAGTTATATGATGATTCTAAACAAAAAAATATTAAATGTTAAAGAAATATGAAATGGATGAAGTAATTAATAAGCGGAATTATACCATGCTTCAATTGGTTCAGGGTAGATCATTCCAGCAGGGTGGGCGGTAATGGTGTGGCCCCCAGTAGTGCACTTGAATCCCACAAAGTATGTGGATCCACTGGCCTTCAATCCATGGAGATGGGAGGTGGGTAAATTATTATATATCTCTTTGTTTGGCAACTATTCTTTGACGAGTAAATTGCACAAATGGTTTCTAACCTTTTGTTATTGCTTCTTTTTAGTCCCTAACCTATCAAATGTTCTATTTTGGTCCTAAACCTATTAAAATTGTTTCATTTTTGTCTTTCACTAGATGAAATTTATTAACTCAGAATAATTGCCTGATAGAAACTTTTAAAGTACTAATTTAAATATTCGGTAATTGTCTTACAGTAAATTTAAACAATTTAATATTTTTTAACAATAAATAGAAATTTTAAATTAATAGTTTTTGCTTCCTAAATGAAATAAGTTCAATTTACAGAGAGGAAAAAGATGTGACTTAAATTTTTTATTAACTATAAAAAAATTATTTTACAGATTAAATTTATTGTAAGACAGTTACCATATAGTTTAAATTATGATCTACAATATTGTTGTCAAACAAATACTTTGAGTTAACAAATTTTATTAAATTGGGACCAAAATGAAACGTTCTCATTAGATTTAGGACTAAAATAAAATGTTTTAATAGGTTTAAGACAAAAACAGAACATTTAATAGATTAGAGACTAAAAGGAAACAATGACTGAAGATTAGGGACCATTCATAAAATTTACTCATTCTTTGACGGTCTTGGGGTTGGGGTGGCCCTACAAATTTAAGTGATTCAACTTTTGGCTTTTTTGGGACGATTACTTGTCCCTCATTTGGGGCGCATGTCCCCAAGATCTTTAGATTGGATTGACATATCCTCTGCCGTGTCTAGAGGTTCCAATCTATATGAGGTAACTCTCTTTTAAGTTAAAATAAGATTAATATGAAAGCAAATTATAGTCTTGTTTAATAATAGCTTTTGATAATATATATAAGAAGTAAGTCGCTTTTTTTTTAATATATAAGAGTTAATTCATCTAAACTTAAATTAACTTTATTTGAAATGACTTATTTTTATTTTTATATTTTTTTTTATCTAAAACTGATTTCATTTGAAGTCAATTTTATTCGGGTATAATAATCCATTGGTTGTACAATTTTTATGAAATTATCAAATTTTTATAAATTTTTCTTTTTTATGCATTAAAAAGGAAAAAAATTATAAAAATTTAATAACATCATAAAAATTTTATTTTCAAATGAATTATTACCACACCTATATAATATTGGCTTTCAAATAAAATTTCTTCTAGAACAAAAAAGAAGTAAAAATAAAGATAAGCTATTTTAAATTTTGATTTAAGTTAAAACGAATTCACTTTTAGATATTCAACAAAAAGTATATGAATTTTAATATAAACTTTAGCAGTTTAGAAAGCTAACTTTTATTGGCCATTCAATTCGTGTCTTTAGGGTGTTGATCTGAATGGTGCATTGAAGAACTTCATGGCGTTTGGGGGTGGGATGAGGTTTTGCGTTGGAACTGATTTCACAAAAGTGCAGATGGCTACGTTTCTCCATTGCTTGGTCACGAAGTACAGGTACTAATTAAATATAGGGTACTAATTTTCTGAATGACAAACATTTTTATATACGGTAAAACTCATAGTTCTCTAGCTATAATATTTGTCCTATTATGGACCATTACCTTAATTAGTGCCTCTCCATTACCTTAATTAGTGCCTCTTAAAGTTCTTTAACTCACATGTAGTGCCCTATCTAAGTCCTAGAAATACAATGAACATAACCGGCACCAGCAGAAGATTTTGGAAGGAAGATGAGATTAGAGCTAATTTATATTTTAAGTCCCTAAGATAATGTGATTGTGTTAATTTTTATGGGTATCACATAAGCAACTTCTATCTAAAATACTAGAGAAACTAACGGAATGAACTTAAATTGGACATGATATACTCTGAGTTAAGAAACCTTAAAAGACATTAATTGGGGTAAGCATTGAGATAACCATTATAATTATAGGACCATATATGGATTTTACCTATGTTTATATATGCCGTCAAAAAAAGAGAAAGAAGGGAAATCAAACAATTTGACAGCGATAAAAATTTTCAGGTGGCTTGTGGTAAAAGGAGGAGACATACTCCGGACACCGGGTTTGCAGTTTCCCAATGGTTTTCACATTCAGCTCATGGAGAAAGAATAGTGAAAGTTTCAAGAAATGGCGAGATTTATCTGATTATAAAACGAGATTTGCTGCTTGTCCATACACAAAATTTTGCTCTTCAATACACCACAAAAGTGTGGGAAAAGGGGGGCAAAAGAGAAATAGGAAGAAATATGTCAAATTCTTTTATTTACTAGCAACGTTAAATGTATTTTTTTTTTCAAATTCGTATATATATTTCCTAGCCTCCCTTCGCACGGCACTGTCTCTCCCTCCCCCCGTCTCCCTCCTTAAAAGAAAAAGAAAAGGAGTTTCATTCCCATTAATAATAAGTCATATATAATCTCCAACCAATGGCATAAATTGCCAAAGAATAACAAGAACATAATAGCCTATTGATGGGGTCGTTAAGGGCGATAAAGAAGATAGCTAGGACCAAACTACCACTTTCATATAAACCTCAAAGATGCAACACAACATTATTTGGAACAAAATTCAAGTAAAACTCGTTTTTTCTTGTCATATCTCCTTAGGCCCCCATTAATCCGCATCGACCACGGCAGGCATCGTTTTTTCGATGGTGCTCTACCAAAACATATTTGTCAATTTATAAGACTAAAACCCGAGACAATTCTTAAGGGAGAATATGCTCCTTTTTACTCCACTTGATAAGCATTTGGAAACTAAAACTCCATTGCACAGAGACAAACACAACAAAAAATTATACAAGAAACAGAAAAAGGAAGAAAAATAGAAAAAAAAAAATAAAAACTAAAAAGTGAAAACCTAGTTGATCTACATGTCGATATCTCATCAACAACTATTATCAATCATCTATGCAAGTAATAATTGTCAATTATCTTTTTAGAGTGAGGTCAAAGTGCTAACACACTTCTGGATGTCATACTCGGCTAAGTACCAAAAGCCCAAAGAGCACCCAAACCAAGGGGCCTTGGAAACAGGAAGGACTTCGGTAATGTGCCTACTTTGGAATACCCAGGGAGAGACCTTGGTGTGACCTATAGCTAAGGTTTATACACATAACCTCCAGTAGGTCACCTCAGCTGCTTGCCCAATAACGAGACTTCGGCATTTCTCCAACGAGATCCCCCACGGAACCTCTTGGATAAACTGTTACAAATGTACATGAGCAGCATGGCAAGAGCGTTGGTTATAGGTGTTAAATGACCGGCCGGCTGGAGGCATCCCAAGGTACGAACATTGGTATTGATGATCTGGTTACACGTGTAACTCACTTGATAGCAAATTTTATGCAATGGCTTATTGCCTTCTACCTTATATTTATAAGGAACTCCTTCACTAGAGGTAAGTTAGCCTTCTCCTCTCTTACTCTTTTCTATTCTTTAATACCTCTAAAGCACTTCGCCCGACTTGAGCATCGGAGACCACATTGAAAAAGCTCTAGGGACCTCCCTCGTCTTTCCTGTTTCAATAATTTCTACTAGGCATCCGTCTAACCAAACTCATCCATGACTACCTTTTCCATCATAAATGATGTAGGACATCAACTAGTGTTGTTTATGATAAACCTAGCACAAGTTGTTATGGTTAAGACACGTCATTCTGAAGATAAAGAATTCAAGATGCCCAAATCAGTGTGAACCCCCACCTCGCACGCCTTAATCCCAGAGAATAAGATGCCTATCATTATGAAGATAAGTTTCTTATGTGATTTCTAGCGCAATGTTGTCACGAAATGACTCAATAATTTGAGCAACATCTGGGATGAAAAAGTCCCCCCAAAGAGAGCATGTCATTGAAGATGTTCAAGACCGCAACAAGACACTCCCCTAGAAGAATGATTTGAGAAGAAGTGCTCATAGGGAGTCATCTTTTGAGGAACTGCCCCCTGTGCCCAGAAAGAAGATTGGAGAAAAGGGCATTCGACTTCCAAGGAATGTGGATCTCCTTGCTAGAGGACTTGTTCACCAAAAATATGGTACTATTTACCTAGGCCGAGTAGCCACAAAAAAAAAAAAGAGCTATCCTAAGCAGCCATCATGGAAAAGCCTCTTAAAAGGCCCAAAAGGGTGGAGAAATAGGTCTTTTTCAAGCTTGTATGGTCTAGGCTGGTAGGGACCCTAGCCTATAAAGACACCTTTTTTTCATGCAAAAAGTAATGGATGCACCCACCTCAAATGAATCCAAGTTTCCATGCCTAGAAACCTATTACGGGAGAAATGATCCCTAGACACACCGCACCAAGTACAAAAAGAACATGATGCTGCATAGGGCAGATGATGCCACTCTATGCAAATGCTTTGAGGCAACCCTCTTCAACTTAACTGCCGATGGGTATAATTCTTTGTGCCCCGGAAATGTATCTAGTTTCTAGGAATTCTCTGCTACCTTCACACACTAATTCATCAAAGGCTAACCGACGTTGAAAATGCCTACCCAAATGTTTGAGATCTTTCAAAGGCATAATAAATCCATTCAAGAGTACATTGAACACTAAACTAAAAGCACTAAATTTGGTTGACTTCCACTAGAAATACACATCCTCACCATGACCCGAAGACTTTTGCATGACTCCTACTTAGCCTTCAAGTTCTCTAAAGACCCACCTAAAACCCAGGGGGAATTTTATAAGAGAGCTAAATAGCACATGGTGGCTAAAGTGCTAACAACTAATGTGAAGTTTGAGGGGAAAAGGCTCAAGATCTCATTGGACCAACCTTGAACAAACATGGGGGTAAGTGAACAACCTCAAAAACACTGAGGGAAAAAACATTCCTTTACCCTGCTAAATGCACTAAGGTTCAGCATTTTCATGGAAGTAGAAAAAAGTAAAAGGAAAATCATGTATCAAGTATTTGAAGCCTATGACTTCGAACAATAAAAGAAACTTGAAAAACTGCTACGAGTACCGCAAGGATCATGGGCACGACATCAAGGGATGTCAACAATTGAAGAAATACATTGAGTCCCTCATTAAGCATGGAAAGTTAAGGTGATATATTTCCTTCATTTCCTTAAAAAATCAAGATAGAAGGAATGATGAGAGGAAGAACAATGGTGATGACTACAATTCTGATCATCATAGGAACAACTAAAGTCCTTAGAGGCAACCTCCACCACCTATTGGGTAATCCACACTATCATGAAAGGACTTCCTTTGGCTGTAAAGAAAAGGAAAAGGTAAGAGACAGCTTTGGTCAAGTTCAACTGCCTAACAAATTACCTCTCATGGTGAGACAGTGGTCATAGTTGAAACCGCCAAAATAATTTTAGTATCACTAATAACTCAGAATAAATAAATTTGTACTGTAACAGTGAAAACCAGGTTGAATCCTAAGGAAAAATTTTTAACCGAAAACTCTCTGCCAAAAAACTAAAATAAAATATTAGAGGGGGATTGTTTGTAATAAAAAAAATTAAAAATAATCAAAGAACAAAAATTAAGAAACCTATCAAGTAAGAAATAAACAAAACAATAAAAAATGCAAACCTTGGCATTAGTCAACATCCACCACTGAATTCCTACAACTGATCATCGATGCATAGATAAATCAATCAAGACTTTGAATATTCATCGTTAGAGGTATTTTCCTACCACTTCTTAGGCATAGTTAACAAGAAAACAAGTGATCTAATTAACCCTAACTACTAAAGAACCTAAGACAAGCGCTTCGATCTAATTTAACAATTGCATTAAAAATTAAAGAGATCATTGAAACTAAATAACACAAACACAAGCACTTGCATTTAATTTAGTTGAATGTTCTCCCTAAGACCTAATGGTTTCTGATGCAGCAAATCAATAAACCTTAGTTACTTCGTAGGTTATAGAAACCAAACAATTATAGATTTGATTTCTAATCCAACAGTAGATTGAATTCGAATAACAATTAGCAGACCTTCTAGCATATAAATGAAACAATCATGAAATTAATCATAGAAGAACACCCAATACCCAAAGTATTAATTGAATGAATAAAAAAAACTTTGATCTCACAGTACTGAAGAATCTGGTGTTTCAATCTTCTTCAATCAAGAATAAAATAAATTAGTTGGACAAGGCCATGAAAAATCTCTAAAAAAAAATAAGAAAAGAACACAAGGAGAGTTGGGGAAGGGAGAGCTGCGGTAGCTGTTCCTCCTATTCTAATATGCATGAAACCTAATAACCTAATGAATGAAACCAAAAAAAAATCCTAAACTTTCTATATTATTCTAAAATAACCCCACATAAATATAAAAGATTAAAAATAACTAGAATGCCTTAATATGACCAGGGGAATATTGTCTTTCAGATGAAATTTTCTCCCACATGGTTTAGAGGCCTTTGGAATTAATCCACATCAAAACTAGTTTTAAAGTTGTGAGCTAAGAAATGCTTCAGAACATTAGTAGCAACTTCGAGCTAAAGTTTGACCTTAATGTTGCCATTAAAGCTCAAAGCATAAAAGTTGTAGAGTTCTTTCTTAGCACCAAAATAACACATAAATCACATAAAACAGGCATCTACAGCCAAAGATATGCCCAAAATACTGCAATTGCTTCCAAACCAGCAATGGCATGCAAATTGTGACTTTGAAGATGAATTTGACCACTTAACGTGTGAATTGGGTTTCATTTTCTCATGTGATTTGTAGATCTGGACGTTAGCTTTCCAATAAATTAAGAATCACTTAATTCCGATCTCTGTAGCTCAAGATGTTATTTTTCTACTAGAACATTGTCAATCTGTTAAAATCCTGAAAGAACACAACCAAATTAAAACTTGTAAAATTGCGAATTAAATCCGCTTTTAATCAATTAAGTCTAGATTTACTCTAAGCTGCAAAACATACTCAAAAGAGATCTTTAAGGTTCAAAACACATCAAAACATATTAAATAAGAGAGAAATGAATATAATAAATGTAAGTTTATCAAACGAGCTGAGTATAAAGTTCCCACCACCTACATTGACAATTAAGATATGTTGAGGGTCCTCTGTGATGATGGCTCCAATGCCAATGTTCTGTTTTCCCACCTTATCCTAGGTCTAGGTATTCTCCAAAAGAAACTGAAGCCAATGTCCTTTCTAACCTTTGGCATCGAACATAGGGAGTAGCCTATCCTCAGATTGATTGATCTTTCTTTCATGATGAAGAGGAAGTCCATGAAGAATGATACAAAGCTCTACACTTCATTCATGACGAGGTTCATAGTGATAGATGTATCACTTGCTTACAATGTCATCATTGGAAGGCAAAACCAAGGAAACTTACACATGATGTTTGACATGAAATATTTCATGATAACCTTCAAAGTCAAACAAAAAGACCCTTGCATTTACATTGATCAAGCTGAAGTAAGAAAGGTTTTCATTAAGGCTCGATATGCACCACTGAAGATATGCAGCCAAGCTTTCAGATACTCACCTACAGAAAAATCTAACAAGCCATCCTCAGAACATCCTAAAGCCAAAGGCAGAGATATAGAAAATGAGATCCTAGAGATAGTCCGTAGCAACCTTACCCCTAGTACGGTATTCCCATAAAGGCTGTAGAAATGCATTCTATGCTAGTTGAAATTGGCTAGTTAATTACTTATCATGTTTTAAAACCTTTATGCATCTAGTTATTAACCTTAGCAATGCACAATGCATGAGTATGCTTCAACTTCAATTTCATTAAAAGTAATAAAACTAAAAACATTGCTGGTATTTATGAAGACACAATTAAAATTCAACTCAAAGCATAAAACATAATGTGTTTAACTACAAGTAATAACTATACATGTGCATCACTATACAATGAAGACTATGAACATGCCCAAAAGTAACTTAAATACACTACTTCACCTATGAACATCAAGGCTAACTAGCATACATACGTATACTAAAACCCTAAGCTCTACTAAGTCCTTCCTTGTGCCACTAGCCTTTATAGGCCACAAAACAACTATAGTTAACACACAAAACATTTACCAATAAAACTAGAATCAATAAATGATTCACTAAGTGGTTACCTAAACAAATGCACTAGTAGAACAACCCTCGACAGTTGCTGGCTCTTGCAAACAAAAATTTACACAACAATACTAAAGGGAGTGAAGATCTGATAATTCCCAATAAGGGATTTAGGTACCTACAAAAAAAACATTAAGGACAAAAAAACAAACACACGCACACACACACACACACACACACACACAAGAAGTCTATTATGCACGCTTGCAGTTTAACTGCAATGTACATATATTATATTCGGGTTCTTTGGGACTTCTCCTCATCATAGTCCTTGCATGGAACATTATTCTATGCCTAGTGACTTCTGGCACCTAACTTACCCTAGCAAGCTCTGGCTTGTCAGCCTAACTAGTAAACTTAGTTTGCTAGCTCTTAGTAAACTTAGCTCACCATTTAACCTACCATTTATTGTCGCACAGAAGAACATAGTGAATGCTCCTCATTTGAGTTCTGAAGAACTCACTAGGTGCCCTCGGCTCCCACACAATACCTCGAGATTGGCTTGCCCATGCCACTATAGTATTAAGTCTCTTCCCAACTAGGTGTACAATGATCATATATAGTGCCTTAATCCAACGACTTGCCTTCACAAGTCAGTCCATAATTCTGTGTTTTGTTCTAGAATAGTCCTTGAACTTTTCAAAATTCTCAACAAACTTTTCACAAAATGACCCACCCCAAGGTCTATGCAAGGTTGGGTGGTGACAATAACACCTATATATTCTACAAACCATGGATAATCTTCAATCAAATGATTTTTTTTTTTTTAATCTCTCTTATGTTCTACCATTTAGTGACCAATAAGAGCTCTGTTGATGCTTGGTCTATTAGCTCGACACAAATCAAGGGCAATCTTTGATCATACTCATGATCTAAGACCATTCCAAGTAGTGATTGACTTTTACATTAGGGCAAGACCCCTTGCCTACTTAGGTATTTAAAATCAACATGTCTTAACCCCTTCCTTAGCCTCTTTTGCCCTTGTTAGGACATCTTTGAGAGGCTATAGTAGGTTATTTAGAGTCTTCACTAATGCCTTGACTCGCCTACGATCATAACTCTATTTTACCATTAAGTCTCTCCTTAGCTCTCAAGGTGTTTTGTGCCTTGGCCACCACACTTGTTTTCTAACTAACCAATGCATTGAACTTGTTAAGAGAAGGATAGAACTCTTAGATTGCCTTGTGAAAGCCTTAGAGATGTTTAAGAACCCTTAAAGGCCTTAAATCAACCTCCATCTCATACCCTTTATGCTAGAGCATGATCTTTATACTGAAAAGACACATTAGAGCACCTGCCACACAATGAGCACCATAGTGGTGTGTCGGTTCTATAGTGCACCTTTAAGAATCCTTAAAGATCTATATCCATGAATCATTGATGCGATAATCCCGTGGTGGTGTCCTTGTGCCTGCAGCGCGTGCTATGATGATGTAGTGGGGGCACCTAAGAGAGCCATATACTTACTGTGCCTATATTGCACACAAGGTGGTGGCATGATGGGCCATGTAAAGGGCAAACACTTACCGTGCCTCCACCATGCACGAGGTGGATGGTGTAGCGGCTTAATGGGAACCCCTCATGATGCTCATCTTTTAAGCACACAAGGCTTCTACTTAAAAAAATCCATCTTCAAACTACCCAAATCATACTCCCAATATACAAACTACTTAAATGCATTGAGATGCTTAGAAAACCTTAAAGTCCCTTACCTCAAATACTTGAAATGTAAGATCCAAGCTAGCTTTCCATGTTATTCACCAAAAAATGCCCCTTTGGTGTTCTTGAGGTTACAAGCTTAAACCTTTCCCAATTGGACCCTAAATAAGCTAGAACAAAACCAATTTTACCTACCCAAGTAACTAAGAACTGAACCCAAGCTTATAGGATGGACATTACCATGGTTTTGAGCTTAAAACCTTTGGAACATGATTAAAAGCTCCATAACACCACTAACATAGCTCGAGCCTCAAAGATCTCACTTGGGAGCCTTTCCACCATTAATTGGTTGTTTTTGGAGTTTATGTACCAGATCAGTTAAGGCCAAGGATGATGAATAGTGTTCATCTCTCAACCGTGACTCCCTTAAATCCTCACACTTTTTCATCAACTCCTCTTACTTTGATTCTGTAGTCATTTAACTCCCAAGCTTTGCTTGGCTTACCTTTCACTTTTCTTAAACTTTCCATGGTTCTCCATTTAAGTTTAATAGAAGTTCACATAGCTCAAAACCTTCAATTATAACACTTAGGTCTTTCTACACTAACTTCAATTCAAATAGGTGATAAAACTTACAGTTTTGACTCCTTAAGTCATTTTTAAACTTATGAACCCAATTTCACTAAAATTACAAACATGCTACTTATACAGTAAAACTACCAAAATTCCCCTAAATGACACCTTTGTGTCATTTGTGACTTGAGAACCCCTTAAACCTTAACTTACTTGCTTGACTTGCATAATAAAACATAAACTGTGGTATTTACTTGGGATTTACTTACCTTGCTCTTCCGAGCTAACTTATGCCCTTGGCGAGCCTTTACACTACCAAAAAAAAAAACAAGTAAAGGTACTTCCATTTCAGTAATGATGACAAACATGACACAAAATAAGACATGGCATTGACACATTTTTTAAAGGAACTCACCAAGGAAAGTTACCCTAGCACATCTAGTGAGCCTTCCCCTATAAGAAGGATCCTAGACTCCGTTGAGATAATGATCATAATATATATCAGCGTAGGTAAGGATGAAAGAAAGTGGTCCCAATGATAGGAAATCAACATCAGGATTTGCACCCATGAATAAGAGACATTCAGAGGATTGTTAGTGGGCATCCATGTCACAACAAAGTGAAGTCCATGAAATAGCTCGTGTGAAGTCATAACACATAAAGGATGATATATTGTGATGATAGGAGCATGAATTTGTAATTATTACATTGGTAGGTTCTACATAGATGATCAAGCCAACATTAATGTCATCTTACCACATCTGTTGGAGTGCTTAGGAATAAAGATGTCATCATTAAGGGTTGTCAATAATCCTATAACTTTAGGACTTGTTGATTTGCTGATAAAGTTTATCATTGCCAATGTCAAATACAAGATCACCCAGCATATTTTAGAACTATAAAAGAGAATAAGTGGTCAAAGGTTGGGCTTACGATGAGGGTGAAAAAGATTAAGAAAAGGAAGGGAAATCAATGAATGAGTTAAAAGGCTAATTAAGGATGAAGGCCAGCTTATTAGATGCAGAAGTTTAAGGGTAAAGTTTATGAGCAAAGAAGGCTAGAAGGGCAAAAGCAAGTTATTCCTCTTTTTTTTTTTTTTTGTCCTAAGTGGCACTTATGGAGATAACATTTGATGGGGCAAAATGTTCGCATTCAAAAATAAAGAGGTGCAAATGTAGGTTAGGGAAAACATAAGGGGTTAGTAATTTTCCCATTTAATAATACCAAAAAGATGCTCTAAAAAATATTAAAAAAATGTTAAACTAGGATATGAGAATTGGGTATGAATAAAATTTGTTAAAATTATAAAATCCTTGAGAGCTATATATAAAAGTATGTGTATAATTTTTTTATTTATTTAGAAATTATTATTTAAACTAAATTTAAAATATGAAAAATGATTTATTTGCTATATAAATGGGGTAATTCAAATATGCTCAGAATGTCCTATGATTCTATATATTCATATACTAAAACTATCCTTTTTGGCATCAAACAGGTGTGAACATAAAACAAACCTGTGTCTAGGAAAAATCTATAGATATGTAAAAAATATATGGAATATATGTATGTCACAAATATGAAAAGAATAAAACATATATGTACAAATGACAACAATGACCGAGTGTGAACAAATCAAATCCTGTGCCCCGTGCAAAAATTAAGATATATCCAAGTAAAATAACAAATATGTATGAAATAATGTACAGAGTAGAGAAACAAACTTAGTGTGAATGCCTCAAAACTTGTGCACTGGCACAAAATAAAGATACGTATAAATGGAGACAATGATATATATGAACTAAATATAAAAAATCAATAATGGATATGAACAAAGGATAAAAAAACTAACAATCAATACACTAACTTCCACAACCTACCAGAAAATAAAGATCTATACAAAATCTCTCATACATATGTATGAACCAAATGTACAAATAAGAAAATAAAAAATATACAAAGATTAATGAACAACATGTCAATCAACCAAATCCAACACCCTGCAAAAAAAAAAAGTGTACAAATGGAGCATTAGATATATATCGACCAAATGTACAAAGACAAAAATCAATATGTACAAATGAAGTAATAGATATGTCTGAACTAAATCTGCAAATAAGAAAATGGATATGTACAAATGAAAAAGAACCATGTGTTGATGAGCCAAAAATCCGACACCCACCAAATATAAATATCATACAAATAAAGTAACATATATGTATAAACCAAATGTGCTAATAAGAAAATGGATATGTATAAGGGTTAATTATAATTTGCCCCCTAAGGTTTACGTGAAATATACTTTACCGCTACATTTTTAATATAGTCCAACAACAACTTGTAAAATCTTAATTTAAACTGTATGATTGTCATCTTCAAGTAATTTCAATCTATATAGCATCTTTCTTACAATTAATTTACAGTTAAAAAATATTGTTTTAAAAATTGAAAGGAATACAACAAATGAGTAATTTAAAATGTAACATTAGCTGTAAAAAAAAAAACCTTACAGATTGAAATTATTAAAAGATAGCTACCATAATGTATACATTAAGATTTCATAAATTACTGTTAAATTGTCTTAAAAAGGCATGGGACAAAGTGTAGATTTCTAATACTAAAGAGGGCAAAGTGTGATTTCACCTAAATCTCAAGGGATAAATTGTGATTATCCCTACGTATAAAGGACAAGGAACTTGGTCTCAACAAGCCAAATCCCACACCTTCCAAAAAATAAAGAATTGTATAAATGGAGTAACAAATATATATGAACTATAAAAAGTACAAACAACAAAATACACATGTACAAAGGTTAAAAATAGGTATTAAGTAGCCAAATCCTACAACGTCCCATAAAAATGTGTACAAATAAAGAAATAGATATGTATGAAAAAAATGTACAAATATGAAATTGGATATGTACAAAGCACAAGGAACTTGATGTCAACAAGCCAGAAATCTCACACTCTGCCAAACATAAAGATCTATACAGATGTAGTAACAAATATGCATGAAACAAACGTACAAATAACAAAATGGGTATGTACAAAAGACAAGAAACCAAATGTCAATGAGCTAGAAACATAAATTTGTAGACGTCACTAAAAGTATATGTACAAATAAAAAAAACTAGATACATTTCGACATGTTAACACCATTCAAAACCAGCCAAACTTTATTGCATTTACAAACATGCCACCAAAGCTAATTACATGTGCTTTATGCAAACTTCTCAAAAACCATCATTCTCTCTCCCTCATGACCTTCCCCAACACAAAAACTTTTCAAAACCACCAATATGCAACCTTTTCTCCTTCACTTGTTCAAGAAACCTAAAAATTTCCAAAAAAATGACTTCCAGAAGTGATGAGGTAGCCTCAAAATGACCTTTACATTACAGGTTTTTTCACCTAAAACACTAAATCTTTGAACAAAACATGGTACTTTTTTATTTCACGAGTTTTACTGCTTTCATGCTCTAAAATCAACTCAAAAACTACAACTCTTGCATATCTACAATAGTTCAAATATCTGTAAATCCATATTATATTTGTTAAAATGAAAACAACACAACCCATAATGGTTTATATGCCCCTATATCTGGATTCTACATAATCGAACATGCACTTATTCATATCCATGAATTCTACCACTTCAAAGACGATTTCATAGGTATTATCGAATAATAACCCAAACTCAATTTGCGATATCTTTTGTATAGTTATATGTTCATCTGCTATAACTATTTTGTGACTGACACAACAATTTTAGCAATATCTTATATTACAAATTGGGCATGCAACAGCCTCTCACTATGCTTACAACATTCTCATAAAGTAATATATTCATTACATATATCTACCTAAAATTATACATGTCTTCTCTTATATCACTCCATATCCCATTACTATGCATACTTGGACAACACATATTTACTAATTTTTATGTACACATATTTCTAACCAAGATATAAACTTACTTCCCCATATATTTTCAAATACATACATTCATAGTATTAATATACTTCTTCTATATTTGAATATTACTAACCACCCTTTTCTTGTAGCCCCCTCATACCCTTTGGGAGGATGCAACTAGTCCCACATGAATCCATACTACCAAAAAAAATAACTCCAAGGTACAATAACATTTAATACAAACATGCATATTAAACACTGCATACAAATACTTAACATTTCAATGTTTCCACAAAGCCTAACAACAACACCCATAAGGAGAGTAAAGTCTACACCAGAACACTGAATGACCAGTTAATCTTTTAACACAACTCTTTCACTTTTAACTGTGTTATCCATCTCACTCTTTTTTACTACCACATGATCCAAAAACTTGTCCCCCTTACCAAGTGCACACCTCCAATACAACTTACTCCAATTAGGGAAACAAGGCTAAAGGCAGCAAAATGCAAAATTGAACAAATTAGCAACCAGGCTCAAAAAAGAAAAGAATGGAACACTCACATGATTTGAAAAACATTGAAAAAATAACAAGCAAACAAACTAACACCAAAAAGTAAGTCCCAACAACACTATAGTACAGAAAAAGCAAAGGGAAAACATCCAAAATAATAGGCTAAGCAAAACATCATTATGACAATCAAGATCAAAATCCATTACACATATCTTAATGTACTTAACACCTATATTTTACATACATTGTACTTACACCCTTCACGTAAAAATTTAAATTCAAA
Organism: Aquilaria sinensis; assembly: GCA_005392925.1. NCBI lineage: Eukaryota > Viridiplantae > Streptophyta > Magnoliopsida > Malvales > Thymelaeaceae > Aquilaria > Aquilaria sinensis. The sequence goes on along the minus strand of SMDT01003234.1, from coordinate 77,365 downwards.
TCAAACCGCAAATTGGTCGATGTCAAAACCCTATTAGGTACATAATCACCAAGCCCAATGCATGTGCAAGCAATCAAAAGAGCTTGGATTCCCAACACTATTTTACATGACCTCTACACATTACACCAACTATTGATGGAATGAATGATATCTAAATTCACTCCAGATGGTGCACAACTCTAAATAGAGGTGTAAGTGAACCGAGCTTTTATCAGGTGGCTCCTGTTTGAGCTCAACTTGAGCCTTTTTGGGCCAAGCATATCAAACTCAAGCCTAAAACTAAGCTCGGGAAATTAACATACTGAGCCTGAGCCTGCTACTGCCTGGCCCTATAATATATCAAGCTAAAGGGATCTTAATATGATGAACTTGGGCCTAAGCCTTTGCTTTACTAATTCCTAAATCCCTTGAATGCCCAAATACCTATTGTTAATGCATCTGCAAGTCCTCCCTTAATTAACGAATCCCACTCCCTCCCTTAACATTCCCAATCCCAAATCTCGCCACCTTGACCATCCACTGACCCACCTCGATCGACGGTGATAACTAATGCGGCCAATGGCCGAAGCTTGAATCTAACGATGACACACCTTGAGCTCTATGTTGGTGGTGACAACCACCATGGCAAGTGTGCATTTCTTCAAGCAATAAGCTCTAATGTAATCTATTTTTTTCTTATATTTTTTCATTTTATCTTTATTCGTTAAATGTCTATTTTTTCTATTTATTTGTAAGGAAATCTTCAAGCGTTCTTGAATCTTAAAGAAAAAATGGGAATTGAAATTTGAAAACAACAATACTTAGCTGAATATGGTAGTTATAGTATGAGAATATACATCAAAATATATGAGAACAATGCCCAAGTGAAAAACATGTCCTATTTTTAGTTAAAAATATTCCATGGCTTGCTTTATTGAGCTAGAATACATTTCTAGAATGAGGTTTTCTATCAAGATTTGATAAGACTAATGACATAAAAGACAATTCAGATGTCGATAGAACAGTTAGGGTTAATGTTACGAACTTCAGTAAAGGAATTTACTTCAAGTTTATCATGTTATTTTGTTTAAGTAACTTGTCTAGAAGGAAGGTCAATGCAAGTCACCTAGTATTTGAGGGTCACTTTTAGTGCTATAGTTCAACATGTTAGTTTCCTCTTATGAGTCACTGAATGCGACATTCAACCTATTAGGTGCATATTATCATATTTCTAACTGAAAATAGGACATGTTTATCACTTAAGCTTGAAAGGTTAGTTGAGGATGGGCATAAACTAAATTGTTTTTCATTTTGAAGATGGCCATTGAATTGTTTTTAGTGCTTTTTTTTTTTTTTAAAATTTAGCTCATCACTTTATATTTTATAACTATGATTAAACAATTATTCTATTGTCAAAAGATAGTAATGCCAAAAGAGAAATGTTAGACCAGAAACATTGCTAAAATAATATTTAATCTTGTTTTCGTAAAGTTGCTATATTTCTAATCTTATTTTAATCTTATTTCCTTTTTAGCAATGTCAACATCAACCAAGGGTTTTTCATCCATGGACAATTTAAATATACATCCTAGAATGAATGTCGGTGAAATTGATACCACCATTTATACCGATCAAGCTAAAATTAAAAAAATTTTAGATATTCCCACTAAGGCAAAGTCTGATAAAAATCATGAACCAAGTTTGACAAATGAAGGTTAGGATAAGAAAGTAAAATATGGGGTTGCTGCTAATTGTGAGGTAACAGTCAATGGGGGTATTAGAAAAAAATTCAAAAATGTGCAAAAAATTTGACCTCTAGAAGAAATTTAAACCATGTACATATTCTAAAGGATTGAAGCAAGCAAAGTGCATGCATTATAGTGCTCTCATGTCCAAGAACAGGTCTTCAAGCATATCCTATCTTTGTATGCATGTTTGAAAATGCAAGCAAAGAAAACTTTACATGAAATGACAAGAGCTTCTAAATTTTTAGCCTAGTAGTACAAGTATTAATGATAACTTTCCTGATCCTGCACCAGTTGTACTAAATGGAAAGTATGATGCTATGAAGGTGAAGAAAACTATTGCTCATTGGGTATTGATGCATGAGAAATTATTCATGGTAGTAGAAGAGGACAGATTCAATTTTATGATGAGAATTGCAATTTCTTGGTGGAGAAGATAAGTCAGGTGACATTAAAGTTAGATTGTGTAAGGGTCTACAAGCATGTGAAGGAAAGATTAAAGGGGTTGCTCAACAAAATTTAAAGAATAGCCTGACAACGGACTTGTGGAAGTCAAAAAGCTAAAAGATAGGTGATAGCCAAAGGCTATCGCCTCTATCTGGCCGAACTCCCTGCCACAAGAATGGCCAGAAGAAACTGGCGCTACCCGAGAAAAGGTGGGATCATACACCTCGGGAGATAGCCGAAGAGCTCCGAGCCCGGCACGCCAGGAAACTTGAGGATACTACTTACCCCCCCGAGGTTGTAACAGATCGCCTTCAGAAAAGAGGCACCAGCTATCACGGGCCGAACATGATCTCCCCGAAGGTGGAACTCACTGAAGCTGGGAACCCCCGAACTGAGTGCGTGTTTTCCGAAGAGGCACCGTCAGTACCAAAGGACGACCTCGCCCAGGGACCTCGGGAGTACGGCAGGAGCATTTAAGGAAGCATTTAAGGAAGCCTCTGACACGTCCTTTCACAGACGCCATAAGTCGCCTTAAAAGGCACTGTGACACGCTGACGCTGTCAAAATCACAACATGGCCCATCTCAGCACAAGGCTCAAGGCAACCCACTACCAGCTATTTGTCCCCTACGCCCAGAAAATCAGGGAACATCCGACCGAACACGTGTCGCGATCTGAACGGGCTAGGCACTCCTATAAATACCAGGAAATAAATACTTGGCAGGAGGCTGGTTGGCAAAAAATCTGACTCCCAGACTCTGAGAAAACCACCAGGCGAGACTCTTCAGCCCCTTGTGCTATTTCCTCTGCCTTTTCTCAGCCACCACTGACTTGGGCGTCGGAGGCTCCCCCCCCGGAAACACATTCCGGGGGCCTCCTAACCCTTTGTTTCTGGACTTTCAGGCACACTCCCTTGGGCGAACCATCCTCCAGGCGTTCTTCCTCCTAGAAGTCTCTCCACCAGTCATCATGACTCTAAACGATGAGGCCCCCGGCCATCATTTGGCGCCGTCTGTGGGAACCCGCTCTGAGATCGCCGTCGTTGAAACTCGGCGTTCTAAGGACAAGGGGCTCCCAAAGTCCCCGTCCGCGCCTGAGACACAACCGGCTGCTGAGCAAACACTCCCAGAGACTTCTGTGCCCGAGGAAGACCGCCCTCTAGTAATCACTATGAGCTTCCTGAAAGACTTTCAGCGTTCGGTCGTGTCTGAAATGACACAGCAGATCGACCGAAGATGGCCACAGCAAGCACAGGCCCAGAGACTTCCCTCACCAGCACGCCCTCGGGAGAGAAGCCCGAAGTCCACTCATTGCAGTTTGGGAAGCGGAGATCCGCGCGAAGAATCGTCCACAGAAAATACTCCCCTCGGGAAACAGCCTGTGGGGCAGAAGAGGTCTGAGCGACCGAGGGTCTTGCAGCAAAGAAGTTCGCTGCCTAAGGCGAGGTCCCTGTCCCCTCAATGCCGAACTTGGGCATCACCAGCAGCGAACTTAAGCCAGTCACCTCGCCCACCTTCGGGGTCGGACCATCCGAACTGCCTATTCTCGGATGGATCGACCTCCCACTGATGATGAAAGGGACTTCGGTAGACGGAGCAGCTGAGTTGTACGCCTCCACAATGGCAAGGTTCATCGTCATGGATGTCCCGTCCTCGTACAACGCCATCCTTGGAAGGCAGACACAGGGAAGCCTGCACATTCGCCCTGATGTGAAGTACTTGACTGTCACATTCGCCACCAAGGATGGAGATGCAGAGATCTTCATAGACCAGGCCGAGGTGAGAAAGGTGTTTGTGAAAGCACGAAAGGCCCCGGCGAGCAACTTCGCACAAACAATGGAGGCAAAGGCGCCAGAAAAAGGCAAAGAAGAAGATCTCGCAAAAGCAGAAATGGAAACAGTAGAACTTATCCCAGGACAATCTACCCGAATAGGGAAGAGCTTGGCCGAAGGTGAGAAGGAAAACCTTGTATCCTTTCTGCTGAAAAATAAAGATCTGTTTGCCTACTCGCCGAAAGATATGCCAGGGGTAAACCCTGGCATAATACAGCACAGCCTCAAAGTAAGCCTGAAAGCAAAACCTGTCCGGCAAAAGAAACGAAGCATCTCGGCCCACAAGAGCAACTTTGTCAAAACCGAGGTCCAGCGTCTGTTAGACGCCGAAGTCATCAGGGAGGTGAAGTACCCCGAATGGTTAAGCAACGTGGTCATTGCCACAAAAGAAGGTAGCAGCAAACTCCGGATGTGCATCGACTTCAGAAACTTGAACGATGCTTGCCCAAAAGACTCATACCCTCTGCCGCCAATAGATCAACTGGTAGATTCAACTGCTGAATATGGGCTCCTTAGTTTCCTAGACGCCTTCAGTGGCTACCATCAAATAAGGATGGACCCCGAAGATGAAGAAAAAACCGCCTTCATCACCGAGGGAGGAACATACTGCTATATTAGAATGCCCTTCGGGCTAAAAAATGCAGGAGCCACCTACCAAAGGTTGATGAACAAGGTCTTTAAAGACCAAATGGGGAGAAACATGGAGGTATATGTTGATGATATGATAGTCAAGAGCAAACTGCCTGGCTATCACGTTGCAGACCTGGAGGAAACCTTCCAAAAGCTCAGAGCCTTCGGGATTCGGCTCAATCCTGAAAAGTGCATCTTCGGGGTAACCTCGGGAAAATTCCTTGGGTACATGGTATCCGAAAGAGGCATTGATGCTAATCCCGAGAAGATTAAGGCACTGCTTGAGTTCCGAACTCCTGCCACAATCAAAGACGTGCAGAGGCTCACCGGAAGAATAACCTCTCTGAGCAGGTTTATTTCCAGGTACGGAGATAGGTGTCGACCCTTCTTCAAAGTCCTCACAAAGGCAGCAAAGATGGAAGGCGACCTCGGAAGGAATGATCGTCCTTGGGACGAAGATTGCCAAAAGGCCTGGGAAGAACTCAAAGTCTACTTGGCTAGCCTGCCGACTCTGCGACAACCTCGGGAGGGAGAGCCCCTCGTTTTGTACCTCGCCGTCACGGAGAAAGCTGTAAGCTCGGTCCTCGTGAAAGAAGAAGGGCCAAAGCAATGGCCAGTCTACTACGTCAGCAAATCCCTGCATGGCGCCGAAGTCAGGTACCCTCTGCTTCAAAAAGCTATATACGCCTTGGTGCTTGCAGGGAGAAGGCTGTGACCATACTTTCAGGCTCACCCCATCATCGTCCGAAGTAGTCTACCACTACGGGATGTTATGAAAAAAGTTGACCATTCGGGAAGGCTCTCCAAGTGGTGCATAGAGCTTGGCGAACACGAAATCACATATGAACCTCGGAAGGCCATAAAAGCTCAAGCACTGGCAGATTTTATCGCCGAAATACCCACCACTAAGGAAAGCCATTTGGATCCAAACGGAGGTGAGCCAGAGTGGACTTTACATGTTGACGGAGCCTCGGGATCCGAACACCAGGGAGCTGGAGTAATTATTAGAGGACCCGAAGGCCTGGTGGTAAAGAAGGCTATCAAGTTCAGCTTCAGCGTCACAAACAATGTGGCTGAGTATGAAGCCCTCATAGCGGGATTATGCTTGGCCAGAAGGATTGGCGTGAGAAACTTAAAGGCTCACAGCGATTCCCAGCTGGTAGTTCGGCAGACGGCAGGAGATTATGGGGCGAAGGACCCAACCTTGGCAAAATACCACGAGCTGGTAGCAAAGCTCATCCAAGAGTTTGACGCCGTACGGATCGAAAATGTACCTCGGCGGAATAACACTGAGGCAGATTGCTTGGCGAAGTCAAAAACATACACCGAGGTGCTAGATCACCCGAGCATCTCAGTGCTGAGCATAGCGACCTCGGGAAAAGGATGGAAAGATCCCATAAAGAGATACCTCGCAGAAAATGTGCTACCCGAAGACCTCGGCGACGCTGCAAGACTGCGAAGACGCTCCGGCCGATTCTTCCTGATTGGCGAAGAGTTATACCGACAGGGATATGCAAACCCGCTGCAAAGATGCGTGGATGAAGAGGATACTGAAATGGTCCTTGAAGAGGTCCACGAAGGCATGTGTGGTTCACATATTGGAACTGATGCCCTTGCGGCGGTGATACTTCGCCAAGGATACTTCTGGCCTACCCTGAGAAAGGATGCAAGGCAGTTCGTCCGAAAATGCGGAAGTTGCCAGAGACATGCGAACATCCAGAGGGCACCCTCGGAAATGGTAACCTCGGCAGACTATCCTTGGCCCTTCGCTGTCTGGGGTATAGACCTTATTGGGCCACTCCCCTCAGCCCCCGGAGGCGTGAAATTCTGCGTGGTAGCAGTAGACTATTTCTCCAAATGGGTCGAGGCAGAACCCCTAGCAACTATCTCGGCAAAAGAAGTGCAAAAGTTTGTGTGGAAGAACATAGTATGCAGATTCGGCATACCGAGGGTACTAGTGGCTGATAATGGATCCCAATTCATAGACAAAGGATTCCAGGAATTTATCAGCGACCTCGGAATAAAAATGCACTTCGCCCCAGTAGCTCACCCCCAAAGCAACGGGCAGGTGGAAGTATCTAATAGGACCATAAAAGATGGCCTGAAAAAGAGACTGGGGGAAGCAAAAGGGAAATGGCCAGGAGAACTCCAAAGCGTATTATGGAGTTACCGAACGACGCCCCGAAGAGCCACAGGGGAGACTCCCTTCTCACTCGTCTTCGGTACAGAGGCTATTATCCCAATAGAGATAGTTCAACCTTCAGTACGGGTGTAAGTATTTGATGAAGGTGGAAAGGACCTCGGCCTCAGAACCAAGCTCGACCTCGTCGGCGAACACAGAGAAATAGCCGAGCTGAGAAGAAAAGCTTTTCAGCAAAGAGTGGCCGCGGCTATAAACTTACGGGCCAGGCCAAAAGAAATCAAGAAAGGAGACCTCGTTCTCCGAAAGGCTGACTTTGCGCCCCGAAGGCCATCCCACGGAGTACTTCGCGCAAACTGGGAAGGACCTTATCTGGTCCTCGCCGAAGTACGAAAAGGCGTGTACAAACTTGGCGATGCCGAAGGCGTAGAATTGAAAAACACTTGGCATTCAGACGCCTTGAAAAAATTCTACGCCTAAGCTTGAGCGAAGGAATCATACTGTACGAAAAATATTCTAAGTACAGAAGTATCTTGAGAAAATTTCTTAAGTGCAGAATTGTACAGAATTCCGCGAAGATGCTCGCGACGAACGCAGATATGACTTTCCGAAGTCCCTTGAGCCATCACGCTCGGGAAAGATGGGAAAAATCTCTCAGCGGTACTCGCCGTAATAAGCGCAGAGACAGTTTTCCAAAGTCCCTTGAGCCTTCAAGCTCGGGAAGGATGGAAAATAAAAAATCTCGCAAAAGGTTTCTTAAGTCTTTTGAGCGAACATGCTCGGGACAAGGGGAAATGAAAATTTTTGACTAAAAGGTTTCCGAGGTCCCTCGAGCGAATGTGTTTGGGAAAAATGGAAATGCAAAAACCTGCAAAAAGACTTAGTCAGATTCTCCAGACATTCCAAAAAGCCTCTTGAGCGAACAGGCTCGACCAATGGAAAGATCTTTCATACTTAGTCAAGTTTCTTTGATCGCAGGTTTTCCGAAGTCTCTTGAGCAAATGTGTTCGGGGCAATGGAAATAAAGAAACTTGCAAAAACACTTAGCCAAAAAATCTTCATTTACAAGAAAGATAGCTTACAAGGAAAAAGCGCCCGAAGAAGGAGTACAAAAATAAAGAAGAAAAAGGAAAAGGAGCCCTAAAGCAGCCTAAGGGTCCTCGGCGTCCCGATAGCCACCCGCTCCGCCATCCTTTTCCACCATCTTTGACGCCGGAAGTGAGGGAGGAAGATTCAGGTGCTCGATTTTTGACCAGGACCACCGAGGCCCCTCGGGAATGTTCAGAGCCTCCAAAAAAGAGAGGTCCAGACCCGGGAACCTCTCAAGGACTTGATGCCGAGCTAGGCAGAATCCGTCCTGGAACGCGACCTTGTTCATTTGGTCGGACTTGTCCTTCTCGACCTCAAGGTCGTCGAGCTCGTCCTGCAGATCCGCAACCTCCTCCTTCAGATCCTTTATCTTCTTCGTTTCAGACTCCTTCTTCAAAGACTGGACCTCGGCTTGAAGGGCGCTCTTCTCAGACAAGAGCGTGACTATGATATTCTCATTTTTTGACTTGTTTTGGATAAGGTCTTGGTTTACAGCACGCAGCCCCGCCACTTGATCACGGAGGTCGGCAATCTTCGGGGAGGAGTCCACCTTAAAGTCTGCCTTTTCCTTTCGGAACTCCTCCCGAAGGGTGGCAACTTCCTCCTTCGCAGCATCTGCCAGCTGCTGGTTCTTGGCGGTCAATTCCGAGCACGTGGCTTTCGACTTTTCTAGGGCCTCTAAGGCCGAAGCTCGGAATGCCATCTACCTGGCTACTCGAACTCGGAGAAAGCCGGCGTACCCCAACAGCTGTGAAAAGATGAGAGCAAGGTCAAAAAAGAGCCAGGCACTTAGGAAAAATTGAAGGGAAAAGGGTGTGCAGAGCATACCTGAGCAGCATGCTCGGTGACTTTCGCGGCAAGGGTGTCATCACCCGGATGAGCCGCCGCAATAGCCTTGAAGGAGGCCTCTGTAAGCACCCCCTTCGAAATCTGCTTTGCCATTTCAGGACAGTCCTCGGAGTACAAGTTCATGTCCTCCGTGAATGTCCAGAAAGGCTCTTTGGGTATCTTCCCTTGCGGGACTTTGGCGTCGCGAAGGGCCCGCGCCTTCGCATGTTCGGCCGCCCAGTTAGGGGTAAGTAACTCCCCTGCAGGGTGAAAAAGAGAAGCAGGTCAGAGACAAAGGAAATTTCAGAAGAACAAAAGAGCCATACTTGTTCTGAAAACAATAAACCTGGCGGCACTTCGACCACGACGTCCTCGGAGTCCTGAGACTCCTCGGTCGAAATCCCCTTGCCTTTCTTCCTGCGCCGCTCCTCGGCAGAAGGAGCCTCTACTACGGCCTCTAGGAGGGCCTGCAGCGCGGAAGGGCCCTGGGGAGGGACGTCGGCGGAAAGGACCTCGGAAGCAGCAGCCTCAGACGCCGGAATCTCGGCTGTCCCAGGCTCCTCGGCAGTCTCATCGGGAATTTCTTCTAGAGGAACCTGGGCAATTCTCTTTGCCCGTTTCCCCGAAGGCCCCGCGCCAGTAGACTTCCACCTTCGGGAAGCCGCCTTCTTCGTCTGATCGCCCTTCTCCACTTGGCCGGAGAAAAGGGACTTGTAATACGCGGCAGTCCCGTCGCCCATCTCTGAAAAAGAGGAAAAATATCAGCGTAAGTCCGAGGAAAAAACAGCAAGGGAGTAGAAGACAACTCACTTTCGATAAGTGTTTCGAAAGAAATTTCCTCCTTAAGAAGCTTGACCAACCAGGAATCCTTCCCGGCGATGGCAAGAGCTGGCATCTCGAGGTCAGTCTCGTGCTCCTTCACCACCTTTAGCTCCCGAAGGACCTCTTCGGTCATCAACTTCCAGTTGCTAGGAAAAGGGTAAAGGGCGCGCGGAGCGACCTCAGGAGCCCAGTTAGAGACAGCCCGAATGCGGCCGTCGAAGTCCGCAAAAGTGGAAGCCAACTCTGGAGTCAGCAACAACCTCGGATCAACGACGTCCACATCTAACTTTCCCTGAGCCCACTTGGTCGGAACATACGACCAGGCCTCCTCCATCTTCAGGAAAAAGAATTTCTGTTGCCACCCCCGCCAGCTGTCCTTAGTGGTGAAGGTGAACATGAATTTTTTGCTCCCGGATCCCCGAGGTAGCAAGAAATAAAAGCCACCCTTCGGGACCACCAAGAGCTTGTAGTACTGCATGAAGATTGTAAAATGGGGTTTTATCCCGAACACGCCACACATGCAGAGGTAGGCGTTAAAGTAGCAGAACGAGTTCGGGGGAAGCTGGTTCACAGCAATGCCATGAAATTGGCAGAACTCGCAAACCATCTTCGGGGGAGGATACCGAAGTCCGGCCTTCAGCTGGGCTCGGAAAACGGTAACCTCGTTACTATGGTTTGAAAAAGCATAATGGCTAGAGCGAGGCAGCCTTGTAATGGCGTAAGAGGGAAGAAAGAACTTTTTCTTCCACCTCTCTAATTTTGCGGGGGTGGTGCAACAAGGATGGGCTAAAAGAGGCTGCCAGCTCTCAGGGATAGGCATTTTCGACATGAAAACGAGTTCGGAAATGGGAAGAAAATAGTTTCCGGAAAAAACTCAAAAGAACAGAGGGATCAAAACACTCTGGAAAACAAAAACCCACCAAAAGATTTGCCAAAGTCTGAGGACGCCGTCGTGAAAGTTGGCTGAAAAAAGCTCTGATTAAGGCAGCTCCGCCACAGAAAGCAAGAAAGTACAAGAACAGGGGAAAAGCAGAGGAAAGAGCAGAAGTAAAAGCAAATGGGACTTATGATGGAATGGGCTATTTATAGGCCAAAGGTGGGTAACCGAAACATCGTCATAAGTACCCTTTGGAGGCGAACCGTCGCCGTAACTGCCCTCTGCACCTGAAAAGGCGCGCCCTCTGTAACCGACACGGCTCTCCTCAATGGCAAACCGCCACGTGTTAATCACCGCGCCAAAGCAGGGGACACGTCTTCTGACATCCCTAAAAAGCTGGGACGCATCGCTTAGACTGACATGCTTGGCCATCAGACGCGACGTTACACAGACCTGCAAGAAGAAAAAGCAGGTTACCTCGAGGACACCAAGAGACAGGCTATGGCCGAACAGCCCATGACCTTCGGGCAGTTGGTGTATCTTCGGCACAGGCTCCGCCTCGAAGACACCAAAGAACAGGCCAAGGCCGAACAGCCCATACCTTCGGGCAAGAGGTGTATCCTCAGAACAGGTTGAGCTTCCTAAGAGACTCCCAAGAACAACCTCGGAAAGAGATGCAAACCCGAAGTCTTCACTTCGGCTTTCCAAAGGGGGGCATGTGATAGCCAAAGGCTATCGCCTCTATCTGGCCGAACTCCCTGGCACAAGAATGGCCAGAAGAAACTGGCGCTACCCGAGAAAAGGTGGGATCATACACCTCGGGAGATAGCCGAAGAGCTCCGAGCCCGGCACGCCAGGAAACTTGAGGATACTACTTACCCCCCGAGGTTGTAACAGATCGCCTTCGGAAAAGAGGCACCAGCTATTGCGGGCCGAACATGATCTCCCCGAAGGCGGAACTCCCTGAAGCTGGGAACCCCCGAACTGGGTGCGTGTTTCCCGAAGAGGCATTGTCCGTACCAAAGGACGACCTCGCCCAGGGACCTCGGGAGTACGGCAGGAGCATTTAAGGAAGCATTTAAGGAAGCCTCTGACACGTCCTTTCACAGACGTCATAAGCCGCCTCAAAAGGCGCTCTGACACGCTAACGCCATCAGAATCACATCATGGCCCATCTCAGCACAAGGCTCAAGGCAACCTGCTACCAGCTATCTCTCCCCTACGCCCAGAAAATCAGGGAACATCCGACCGAACACGTGTCGCGATCTGAACGGGCTAGGCACTCCTATAAATACCAGGAAATAAATACTTGGCAGGAGGCTGGTGGGCAAAGATCTGACTCCCAGACTTTGAGAAAGTCACCAGGCGAGACTCTTCAGCCCCTTCGTGCTATTTCCTCTACCTTTTCTCAGCCACCACTGACTTGGGCGTCGGAGGCTCCCCCCCCAGAAACACATTCCGGGGGCCTCCTAACCCTTTGTTTCTGGACTTTCAGGCACACTCCCTTGGGCGGACCATCTTCCTGGCGTTCTTCCTCCTAGAAGTCTCTCCACCAGTCATCATGACTCTAAACGATGAGGCCCCCGGCCATCAATAGGATATGTGGTGATTACTACGCACTTTCTTGACTCAAATTGGAAGCTTAACAGTTGGGTGCTAAATTTTGTCCATATTCCTTCTTCAAAACATGGTGTTGACATTTTAAATGCTTTATATAAGTGTTTAAAGGAGTGGGGCATTGAGAGCAATATTTACACCATATCAGTTGATTTATTCAACTAATGATGATTCCATTACTAATTTAAGATAGCTTTTTAGTGTAAAAAAGAAATCACTATATGGTGGGAAGTTGTTTCAGATCTGATGTTGTGCACATATGCTTAATCTTATTGTCCAAGATGGTTTCAATGAGATTAAGTTTGTGATCGATGATGTGAGAGAAAGTGTTCATTTTGCCAACCAAAGTGAAGCAAGATTGAAGACATTTTCTAATATTGTACAGTAGTAGCAATTACCTTACAGTAAACTTGTGCTTAATTGTAAGACCCATTGAAACTCAATATATGAGATACTTTCTTGTGCTTTAGAGTTTAAAGATGTTTTTTCAAAGTACCAACAAAGAGAAATAAATTATATCTCATGCCTAAATAAAGAAAATTGAAAGAAGATTGGGAGAAGATTGACAAGATATTAAAGATCTTAGAGGTATTCATCAAAGCCACTACTATAATATCCAGAAGTGTGTACCCAAGATCAACTTCGTTCTTTCCTGAAATGCACAAGGTAAAATAGGTTTTAGATAGTTAAGTAACTGCTGATGATGCCTTTGTGAAATATATGGTTTCTAAGATGAAACTAATGTTTGATAAGTATTGGGGGGTATGTAACATGTTCACGGGAATTGCCGTCATTTTAGATCCAAGAGTAAAAATTATGGCTCTTGAGTATTGTTTTCAACGGATGTACAGTGCATCAGAGGCTCAAGAGAACATGGACAAAGTGAAAAGAGCTTTGCATGAGCTGTACAACAATTATGTTACTCTATATGAGAAAAATATCCAAAATAAGGAATGACCAGCTTTCTCTTCTAGTCATCCTATGCATCTCATTTAACAATCTCTTCAGGCTTGAGATTTGTGGAAATCCAACAATAAATGATGACAACTCAAACTGTGTAAAAACATAAATAGACTTAGACATCTACTTAGAAAATGGTTGTTTTTTCTATCATATGGATTCACCCTTTGACATATTAGCTTGCTGAAAAAGAAATCAATCAAAATATTATGTTCTGTTAATGATGGTTACTAATATATTAGCAATCTCAATTACCACAATTGTATTTGAAGCAAACATTTAATACTAGAAATAGGATGATTGACTCATACCATGCATCACTTTCAGTTAAGACTATGCAAGCATTACTTTATAGAGGAGATTGGCTTAAAAATCTCTTTGGTATAAAGAAAAAAAAATTTGGTGAGTATTTTGAATTATTTTTTTATGTTTAGAAAATTATTTTATTTAAGAAATTTTAGATCCAATTGCTTCCATAATATACTTACATGTCTTTCTCTTTTGTAAGGTCCCGTTTCTTGATATGGATTTCTTGCAACTTATGGGGTAAGTTATGGTAATTTTAGACCATTTCTTCATATTTAGTTTCAACTCCACTTGTGTACACCATTACATTTTTGTATTTGGAAACATAGATTTGAGCTTTTTTTACTTGAATTTCTATTAGCCTTTTATGTTTTGTTTGATGTGTGGAAGTTTTACTTGTTGGAATCATGAAAGATATGTGGAAGTTTTGCTTGTTATACCTACAGTTTTTATTTTAATTAGAACGATATGAAATTTCCTTATGTAATGCTTCTTATAAATGTAATGCTTCATGTAATTGTTCTAATTGTGGCTAGAATTTTAATGGTTTTGTTATATACAACTATGAAGCAACCTCTTCTACATGTAGCTGGAGTCTTGCCAAGGAAATTACCACCGAATAAAGACATCTTTCTTTCTTATATGATTCTTATATCATTTGAATCAATTCCAAGATCGGTTTAAAGGCTTTACTTAGATTGTAAAACTTCATATGAGTTTTGTTGTTATGTTATTTAAGCAGGATGGTTTTCAAACTCTTCTCATTATTATGCTTGTATTTTGTTGAAAAACTTGGCGTTGAAATTGGTGATTTTTATACTTATACTTTGTTGTAAAACCTAATGGTAGAGTTGGTGATTTTTTATGCTTATACTTTGTTGTAAAACTTTATGTTAGAGTTGGTGCTTCTTGTATGCAGATTATTGTTCATGATTGTAAGCTACAGGGGGTCTTGAATGAAATGCACATATTCACAGATAGATTCTATACAAGGCTAGAATTTTAAGTCTATTGAGACTAATGGCTGACTCAAGCCTCAAAATTTGGGCTCTAGCTTATAAAGCTCGAGTTCAGGTAGTATTATTAAGTTAATAAACTGAGCTCGAGCCTTAAGGGTGCAGACCCGATCAGGCCCATTTACACCTCTAGCTCTAAATCACGAGTAACCAATAATACATCAATCATTTTACCACTTAATGTGTGGACAATTCTTAGGATATCAATGGGTATCACGAAAATTGAGCTCCACTTATGACCCAATGCTAATAGTCTAGACCTAGATGAATAACAGAGATCAGATGGTGTAACAATGCTTAGATCATTGACCAGAGAGATATATGATCAAATAATAAAAGATGGAGATGCTAGAGAAAGATTCAAGCAAAATTTCCTATTTTAGCTTGAATCAAAACTATTTACACCATTGGGCCAAGCAACATGCAACTAGATAATTCACAAGCCTTTAAAAATATGTCAAAATTTGAAGATTTTGACTAGGCAAGCCATGTCATAAGTGTACTATCTAATGAGGTAAAAACCTTAAGGGACAAGCCAAAGAAGAAAAAACTTGATGCCTGTGTATATTTTCTGCAAGCAATATGTACAAAATATCCTACACTATGTATAAATATTCATACTCTTAAAAGATAACACATCAACCTAAACACTAGTTTCTGTCACAGATGTTATATCTTGACTTTAATGTCTACCTTGGCAACAATCCATCCATAAGGCACTTCCCATGTATGAAAAGCTGGATAAACCAATCAATGAATGGAAAAATAAATCAGGAAATATACAAATCAAGATTTCAAAAATGCCAATTATTAGAGGATACATTATAGTACTAATAGGACTAAGACAAAAATACACAACGAAAACCTAAGATAACTAACTTTGAACTTATCCCTACTTCCATCTGGACAAATATACAAATACGTCTAAATACATCTGCCTTGTAAGGTCATCTCTGGTTTAAGTCAAGTTTGCAGAAGTTTACTAGATAAAAAGAAACCTAGATGATGATTCCTTAATGAGCCCATTAAATACACAAACCCTATAGATCATTAATAAACTTTTCAAAGCAATCGAGGCAACACAAAAGCTAAAAAGAAAACTCAAGATTAGTCCACAACACAAGAAAAACCAACATCATCACACCTTGACATTAAATCAAACACAAAAGATGAAGATGCTGAACCAACAATTTTCACCCCTCAAGCTAAGCATAAAACTATGTACTTATCCTAGGTTTTACTGGCATACTTAAATGATATCAATCAGAATAAAAGATGGAACAACTTAGCATAGCAGTCCATAAAACATGCACACTCAAATGAAGAAGATGATCAAGCCCGACAACATCCTAGAGAGAAGAAGAAATCAGTCTACCTCAAATCCTTGTATATCATCAAGCATAAAAGAATTTGAAATGAAAGCTGACAGATGAAAAATAATTATTATTGACTATGCCTGACGCCTAAACCTTGACAAAAAATAAATATTATCTGTACAGTACATAAATACAACAATTTCAGTATATATATTTGATAGCATCTTGTGCATTACTTAAAACTACAAAGAAAATCTTTGCACTTATGAAGGAATTTATCAAGTCAAAGGAAAGAATACTTGACTACTAAACCAAAAAAGCTAATGGATGGCACAATCATGGTACTATATATTACCATTCTGAACTTAAAAGAGCTAGCACTGAATCACTGTCAACTAATCTTCTTGCCACCATACTTATCAATAAGTGAAATTAAAAATTATTCAAATACTTTCTTATTTCTACAACCATATTACACTTAATGTCTCCTTTAAATTAATTAATGCAAAGATATGCATAGACATCTACAAGATACAAAAAAAATGACTTAAAAGCAAGAAAGGCACAATGATAATGCTATTGAACAAACACATGCAGTAACTGATTTACGATTTCACTTATGTAACATTATAGAAGGCACTATAAAAACTGGAAAATGTTAGGTAAAATAAACAAATTATATATTTTTATGTACATAATTTAATCTTCTAACACAAAATACTGTAAACATAGGTTGCTTACTCCAACGAATTATGTTGTCTAATACTTTGTTTTCTGTGTAAACATTGATAAGGGTGTTATTGAAGTGTTTGACAATCTTTAGCATATACTAAACCTTATAGTCAACTGTCAGATAACTTTCTAAGACTTTTTATAGTACTTCTAAGTCCTAACTTCAAATATTATGTCAATTGCTACATTTCCCTACTCTAAAAGTTGCAGCAGAAGTTGATCCTTGACAAATAGTCATGAATCATTGAACATCCAAAGGCAATTGAATTCTGCTAATATCTATACATACATGTTGATCTACTGTGGAAGTAAAACTATCCAAATTAGCTATAAAATGATAAAGATTATATAACATTTTTTTAAAGCGTTCAAAATTTAACCATGGCAAACTATTTGAATCCATTCTAGGACCTATAAGACTTTATCTCCTTAAAGCCAACAATTTTTCTACAATCATAAATATCACAATTAACCTACTATTTAACATCTTGTTCTTCTTCATTTGCAAAAAAAAAAAAAAAAAACCATTAATTTTCATCAGATGAAAACTACTACTACTACTATATGGTTACACTTATTAAAAAAGTTAGCAACTCAACTATGTAAGAAAGCTAGTGAAGTACAAGATGAACTGCAAAATATCAAGGAAAATGTTAAAACCAAAGAGAACTAATCTATACAGCTTTAAAACTACACATCCCAATGTCCTTTATTGACATATGTTTATGTTAATGTACATCACTAATATTACTAGCAAAGATAATCTTAGACTAATTAGTAGACACTCTAGACTTTTCTTTTAATTTTAGAGCCAATAATGCCTCTAAACATAGATTAATAGTTAGAGGAAATAACAATTTCATACATCTTTATGCATCTCATGCAACCATTATACATATTTGTCACTTGAGTTAACACATATACATAACATTTGTACAAATTATTAATTCATTTTGTACATATTCTTATACATTATAATACACAATATACATATCTTTACAAAAACAACAAATATGCTATAATAAATGAAAAGAATAATAAAATAATAGCCTTCTCTTGATAAAGTAAAACCTAACTGCATTTGTACATATAACTAACCGTAAATAAACTAATAATCTACATATATAAACATAAATTATCAAATTACGTTAAAATTTTTCCTTACAAAAACAATTTTTTTAAAAAATCAACATTTGTACTACTTTGTATTATAAAAATAAAGAAACAAAAAAAATACAATCAAGCATTTTCACATCTCTAATGACCATGGCCTCTAGATCTTCTTCTTTTACTTTTTGAACCATAAATGTTTTATGACATAAACTTTAAATCTCTTAAAGATAGACTAACAGATAAACACTAAAAATATAGCAAATGTTCTACCTTCTTTAGCCTTATGCCTTTTGACAAGTTGCCTCATTGACTTAGTCTCATCTTTATAAATAATTTTGCAATTCTCGTATTTCTGAAAATCAAACACAATATTATAGAATTCCTTTAAAATATTTGACCACCAATGAATAATAGAAAATACATCACCAAAAATATGACTTCCATTCTTATAAATATAACTCCACATATTTTACTCTATCAATTAAGAATATGATGTTTTGAAACTTCGAACACATTATTTACATTTAATACTCAAAATCTAGCAACGCAATATACCATTCTCTTTAAATAAAATACATGAACATGACATAATATTTAAATTCTTATAAAACTTGACTTTAAAAATCCTTGGATCAACGCTGCCCAATGAAACATCATACTCCTTTATATCTTTATCCTATGTCTTTTTCATAAATTTTACATACAAACAGTTAACAAACTCATCATCAAAATCTTAGAATATACAATAGTGCATGTCTCTTAAACATGTACCAACAGTCAACTTGAACATCAATAACACCAATGTTTTAAAAATTCCGTTAAGGCTCATCATGCCTCCAATCCTTAAACCTCCTATTAAAAGTAATAAAAATATTAAATAATCTCATTTGTATATTGCCAAACAAGTTAAAACATGATTCATACTTTCACTGCATTGAGATGACTAAATACCTAAATAACAAAAATATAATAAAAAAAACTCAAGTCGAAAATAATTAGTTTGAGCTATGTACATTAAACATATAACATATAAACTCATCTAAGTTGTAAGAAAGTTTTTAAGCAATTACCAGCAGAAAAGATATGCTTGCTTAACATATGACAATATATGTCCATCAAACTATACAAGTTCTTTAACTAATCAACATCTACATAATTAAGTATTAAGAATTAATTTTTATATCTTATAAGACTCATAAAAAATTGTCTAATTATACAAATATTTGTTGAACTTCCTATTAAACCCTTAGATAAACATCAATCACTTGATATTTATTTTAATATTTTCTGATATGTGCCATAAATATAAATGATGCTTCACACTATTAAATACCATACCAATGGTATATGCAGTGGTAGAGTTTTTGTTTGTCATAGTAGACTTATGAAATCTATCATCCATACTTTATTCAAATTCCTTAAACAACCACTCAAAATTCTCTTTCATTTGTCGACATAAAAAACCATAGCCAAACAACACATTTTATTTATGATTATTCCCTCCAACAAAAGGAATACAAAACATATTGTAGTTGTTTATATAACAAATAGTATCAAACACAACATCTCCAAACATTAAATAATCAGTCTTCATCACCCTATCTTTGAAAAAAAAACTTGTTAGTCTATTCTTATTATCAACATAATATACAAAATAAAAGTCAACTTTTGTATAACATTTTTAAGAAATTATAGCATGTTATTTAATCAAATAATTGTATAATATCTTCTTCATGAACTGAACATTTTCTAGACCAACAACATCATTAGCTATTGATTTACATCACTCAGCAACTTCAATATCAGAAAACATTTAATTGAATAGCTGGCTAAAATTTGTTAGCAAGCAATTTCATTACAACTCTCAACAAGTATCTTTGCAGCCTAACAACAAATACATAATTATGGTTCCTTTCATATATATTACACACCCAACAACTATCACCTTTCTGCCTAACACACGTCATTGCAATACAACCATACCGAATACTCAACCTGAGCTTTTATTTACTTAAATGATTAAAATTTTCAAATTTATCACAACTATATATACATTCCTTCATATAATGTGCACCATTATTTTTTCAACCCCTAAAACAACTCATATACATACGAACACCAAAACCAATAGAAGTCTCATATTCAAAATATGCTTCATATGCTTTAAGAAAATTATAAAACGAACGGCCAACAAATAAATTGGACTCAATAAAAATAACACCATCACCTATTGACCCTATGTTTGAACCAATATTCTAATCTATCAAACACACATAGATAAATAATTACAACATATGTACAAAATAAATACATATGAGTATATAAAAATAAAAAAATACTTTGTCTAAGAGAACATTCAGATGTTTTACCTAACTTAAAAACACTAGTACTCTAACTAACACTACAATCTGTTGACCTTAAGAAACTATGTAACCTTAAATATAAAAAACATACTTTCCTTAAATCACTCTTTAATCATTCATTCGTGATAAAATCATCAATAATCTTTTCACTAGAAGCAATTTCTAGACCAATAGTAACTACAAACATATGTATTAAAAAAAGTACAAATACACCCAAATACAACTACATATATATAAATAATTAGACCCAAAATACCATTTTCAAAACTACTTCCAGATGTTTTCTCAAAATTAGACCCATAAATATTCTTTCAACCACAACTAATTTCCGCCCTTACAATCACAACAAACATATGCATAATAAAAATTTAAATATGTACAAATAAAACTTAATGTAAGTACATTAAACGAGAATCTATTTAATGTAGTTTATACATTGATCCACCACATTCATCATAAAAAAAAAAAATTGAAAAACTCAAAATCAACACAAACCACAATCATATTAAGAAACAGACATACCCAAAACAAATTAACATACTTGACTTAGAATGCTGCCTCAATATTCCACCTGTTCCACTACCTTTATTACCCACAATATCCATATCATAACCTGTATAGTCATCATCTATAAGGGAAGTCAATACACAACAACAATTACGAATTCTACCATATATGATATACAGACATTACATGTGTCTAAATTAGGATACATACTATCCCCATAATTCTAAGATAAAATAAATACATAGACGATATACAACATATGTACAAAATATACGAACACACAAAAAAAATCCAAAAATCTCACCAATTAAATCAAAATTTGCAACATATTCATAAATCAAATTGTTAAACGTGAATTGCTCTCATTATCATTAGAAACAATAACAGGAACACCATTCTAATCAATCTTCATCTGAATCAAGATGATCAACTTTTAAAACAACCAAAGAAACTTGATTTGTATAATTGAACAAAAAAAAATACATATAAAACCAAATAGCCAAGAATAATAAATGAAAATCAATTTACATTCATAAAATGGAGAAAAAAAATAACTAATTTAAAATTACAATTAATTTACCAGGAAAACACTTACTTTAAAAGCTATGTGAGAGAATAAAAAATCTCAACTGAAAAAAGATCAGGCTTCAGACAAAATGAAAACAAAAAGTTATGCACATAATTCAATGGTTTAATGAGGGAATAGAGATAAATTTTTGTATGTAAAGCATACATAAGATGAGACACATTTTTTAATGGTTGATATAACTGCACTTTAGAAAAATAAAATTGACATAAGGAAAACAACAAGTAGCAAAAGTAAAAAGATAAGAAAAAGAATAGGAAAACACAAATAAAAAAGATAAAAAAAAGCAATCATCGTGTGACATGGTGGATCCATTATAAAAAACTTAGCATGAGCAAGACATAAAGAAGATGTGCATTAAAAACTAATTTGATACTAGACAAAAAAATAAAAGTCAGCCAATAATGCAACAATTCACGAATTTGACTATTAAAAAGCACAATTTGACCATGAATTCGTTATGAATTCATGGATTTGTATTCTGAAATTGAATTGGTGGCATTGTTGCACTAATCATATGGATAAGTCAATGAATAATCTCTAACAACATAAAGATTAGGTATTTATTTCGTATATGCTACAAAATTTAGATAAAATCACAATTAATGTAGCAAAAAAATGAGCAACGAATTTCTTCCTTCTTATGCATTTTCCCTTGCTAACAAAGAGATAGTCATTAGTGGTGCTACTTGTAGCTTCTTTTCTTTTCCTGTCTTGGTGATCAGTAGAACAAATCAAAGTTATAATCGTAGCTCCTTACTTCGATCAAAGTTAGGCTTTTCGAAGATAAAGCCACTAACTAGTAAATAGATTTCTCTAAACCAGCAATAGACGATTCAAACATGGATACATTATTCCTAGCTCATTTAGTGATAGAATCGATAATTGGCTAATTAACTAAAGTGAGTTCTATGTTTCTTTCTATCCCTACTGTAACAATGCGGTGAACTTTTTACATTCATGGAAACCTTATATAATTTGATAATCTTTAATTTCAATGTTCTAAAATGGAAACAAAAAAAATGCACAACTAATCAAACAAATTTTATAAGGAAAGATTATCAAATATTCATAATTTTATTCATTTAGGTTTTATATGATTATTATATGTATACTTGTTATAGCATGTTGTTTTTGCAACAGGTTGTTTTCTGGATGCTTTGACTACAATTTTTTATGTTTCATTCTTGTGCTTGATATGCATATTCACTTTTTAAAATGATGTATATTGGATGCTTTGATTAGAAGACGGACTTATATTAATCAATTTGTGCCTACTTTCATTTCGTAGGTCAACGATAAAGTATTTAAGTAAGGATAAGGATGTGCCAAGATCACAATGCTTTTCTAGCTTGTCTGGTATGTTAGTTATACTTATTATTGAGTTACAAATTCATGATTATATACATATTGGTTTATGTGTGGACGTTAGAAACCCCCATGATGAAGTTTTAACTACTTTCTCCCTATATCATTTTTCTTTATGTTATAACCAAATGAACTTTGTGGAATGCATATAATACATTTCCAAACTTCTAGTGCTAAAAGCCAACAACCACTTTATATTAGGCATAACAATTTAGTGCCAAAGTCCTGGATTAAAAAATTAGCTCAGGATTTCAATATCTAAAGAAGTAAGCTAGGTAAAAGTTAGCTTCTAAGGTTGTTGCTTCAGGGATTTATGAATTGCAAGCTTAGAGGTAAGATAAGATTTAAACTGACAAAACCGAGCACAGGCAAAAAAAATGATTACTAAAACTAGGTAGAATCTCCAAGAAGTTATACATTTAGTATGGAAAAGCAAACAGAAACTCATTAAGCAAGTTCTAACTTTATAAAAGAAAAAGATTTATTCATAATTAGTGCAAGAGGTAACAAGTTCAATAATCAAAACCACAAGTAGCAATTCACAGTTTATAGGCTTGACACAGTACTAGTTGAATTATAGTGGAAGCTTTAGTTACTATAGCTTTACATCATGAAAACAAGTTAAAAATATAGAATAAGTGTCAGCCATGAGATAAGGGATGTGCCAAAGTAGTCAAAGGCGAAATGTGCACTGAGGCATTAAAGCCTTTTATCACCATGAGGTGCATTGTGCAAAAATTGTGCACTCTAAAACAAAGGAAAGTGCAAAAGTTTTTTAAAAGTATGTAACATATAATATTAGATTTTTAAAAATTAAATTTAAATATAAACCTATATCTTATTATTTAGTATTCCATAATTATTGCTATATTATGAATATGCAACAAGAACGTAAAGACAAAAACAAAGAGAAGAAGTAAGAACTAAATGTTTCTAAAACAATCTAAAATGTTGTAGCCTTATTCTCTTAACCAAAAAACTATTATTTCTAATCAAAATCCATTTCCTCTAAAGTATCATCATCTTCTTCTAAATTTTTGTCACTTTCGAGTACCTCCCCAAATTCACAACCGCTAACATTTTCTTCTGACTCATCTGACCTAGCTTCCTACTATTCAAAACTCAATCTCGAAAAGGATATAAATTTTAAGTTTGAATTTTTTCTTTGTGTATCTTCTTGGCTCATTAACACCACTTGCACTTACCACATTAACCTAGTTTAATTTATCATTAACTTGTTGTGTGGTGAAGGCTTTGGGTAGGGCTACCTTCCTATCGCAGAGAGAATAAGCTGGGTCAGTAGAGAATAGAATACTAGGTGACACGAGGGAAGGAGAGAAGTCCACTGGTTGTCGCTTAATTTTTTTTCTTTGTTTTAAGCTTATTTATTGTGTGGTCCCAAAACCTAATTTATTTTTCTCACAAAAGACTTAATTTTTCACTGCCTTGTTATTCCTATTAAGGGTAATTATGTCCTAAAAGTATCATTGGAAAAGAATAAAAAATAGAATCGAGGTAGGGTAAAAAGGCAGACATGGCCTCCTTCAACCTTGCATGCGCAACTATGCTTCTTGCTAGGTCGCCATTCTGCATAATGGTGCGCGCAACATTGAACTCCCCATGTCATGCCCCTTAGATTGCGTCCCCCCTTACCATCACCACACAATGTCGCTATTGTGCACAGGGCGTGCACAATTGATTACAATGGGATGTGCATTTCCTTGTTTAGACAAGACTTCAACATAGAAGCTTAGTTATAAAGTTGCAAATTTTCCATGGTCTATCACACTGCAAGTTTTCCCTGATTCATGTCATCATGTTTCAAATCTAAAGCTCATCAGAAACTCCTTAATTTCAAATTACCAAAATGGAAATGTGCCTTCGTCACACCTTATATACAATATGAATATTCACTCATACTACTACAGTTACCTTGCTCTACAAATGTAGAGAAGGTTAGTCATCAATTGACTTTTATAGTCCCAATAAAAGGAGTAATTTGCTACCAATTAGTGCGCAATCAATATTTTAATTAGATCATACTTAAGTTAGTACTCCACAAAATGTTTTGTTACTTAATTTCTAATAGTTCTTATATTCCAAAATAACCTTCCAGATATATGAAACGTATTTTGTACCAATACGTATACCATGATTTGCTGCATACTATGAATCTGGTAACTTTGATTTGAAAATTGCAGTAAAATATCACAAAGCAATAAAAACAAAGTAATCACAAATTAATACTATCATCACCTAAGAGCTCAGCTAAGAACACTAGAGTTCCAAGTGTAACTACTGTTTACACTAACCTCAGTTGTAGTAATTTGTTAATTCATTTCAGAAACCGGAGCACCATTTTTAAGTGTTGTGCAATTGAGCACATGAGTTCACAAAAGGAAGATCTTGAATAATCATTGGATAGAGTAGCTGGCCAACACTTTCACATGTGGGTTACATGGTACTTACTAATCAAACATTAGTGATGCCAATCCATTAGAAAGATAACTTGGGTACACGCACACATTGGAGAGAAAATGTTGACTCTACTAGCCAAATCATGGGCTTTGTTTGTTATTGAAAACTACTGATAAACTCAAGTTTGTTATTTTTCAACTACTTTCTGTTTGAGGGGGATTGTTAGATAATTATGGAAAAAAATGTAATTAATTGAGTAATCATGCTAATTGTGAGTGATTTGGGTGATTGATTTAATTAAGAGTGATTATAGTGATTTGTAGAGTTATTAAGTGAAAGTTATTAGAGTAACATGTGACCGCTTCTTTGTATATATGCATTATAATTAGTCTACCGACCATTTAGAAGAAATATAAGATATAGCCTCATGTCCTCTACTTCATTTCTCTCTCCATTTCTTTTATATTTGAACACCGAATGTTAATAGCCTTTACACAAATAGCACAAGCAATAGGCTCACTAAGATGCCAAAACTGCATTCAGGCTACCTTATGACTTCTACAGGAAGTCATGCAGAGTGAAAATTCTGATTGCCATTTACTTGATCTATACAAAATTATCCCTTGGCTTGACGTTTCTCTGCCACAACTATTAGGCTGGAAAAGATCCACAAGGGTTCAATTTTTTTTCTCTGCCAAACCAATGGTTACTTAATGGCAGACCATTCGCTATGATTATATGAAGATGTATCTCCTATAAATGCTACGCACTTGCGTGGCAGTCTGTGAGAAAGTTTCAGTGCTTGTGATTGCTCTAGTAGGATTGAGGCTAACTTCAAGACTCATGATGCTGTGATTAGTTGCTATGCCTTTTGGGAAATTGTAGAATTTCTTTCTTGAAATGATGCTTGACTTCATTTCATAAGAACATGATGGAATTTTGTTCTTTCATATCAATTGGGTCTTGACACTTTTTGAGCTTATTGAAACCCTATGTAGTTAGGGGTGAAAGCATTTACCTATAACTTGAAACCTGATTATATTTTTGTAGTTAGAGTCAAATCAGAAGAAAAAATAACTGATATTTGAGTTAACCAAAACTCAACCTGATTTCTAGAAGTGAAAATAAAGTTGATTCAGATTAAATAAACCTGAAAAGACCCAATTCTCTATTCTCAAACTATTTCTTAGCCCAATCCTCAACTATTTCTCAGCCAAAACCCAAGTTACCACATATTTAACCATTTCTAACAATAACCCAAGCACATCGCCTCCCGTCCGTGTCGGCGTCCTGCCTCTGTGTGTCTGCCATCTGCCGTCTGACGCCGTCCCTCCGCGTCGCCATCGGGCGGCCCTCCTCGTTACGTCGTCCTTCGCCGTCCGCCCGCTGCCCTCGCCGTCGCGTGGTCCTTCGCCCGCCGTTCGCCCCGGGCCTCCTTCGCCCGTGACGTCGTTGTTCAGCCTCTGCTTTCTCCGTTCGCCATCGCACCTCCCTCCCGCGTCGCTCACCGCACCTTGCTCGTCAGCCTTGCCACCATCGCAGGTCGCTCCGTCACCATCCTGCCTAGCCGTCGGCCTCCCTCGCCTGGTCGCTGTATCTTATTTCCCTCAACCCGATTGGCGATCTGTGATTTGTAGATTTCTTCTCTCTCAAATCTCAGTTTATTTCTTCTCCGGTTTGCCTGGAATTTGTGTTTTGTTGCCTGGAATTTGTGTTTTGTTTCCTGGAAAAGAGACGCAATAGATCGGGCCTGGAGGCCGAGTTGAAGGTGTGCTAGGCGTGGATGAGGTGAAAGAGTCATAGGGAGGAGATGCCCAGTCGGGTTTTAGGCTTCCAAAGTGTCGACATCCTGGGAAAGTGTTCCATATTGGGCCTTTTATTGATAGTTTTATCATGTATATTGTTTAATGTCATTGAGCTTCTTTTTTCCTCTAACTATATTCTTTTCTATATGAAAAAAACTTTTATTTACTAAATTGGATATGCCTTTGTGACTCAATTTTTTGTTGTGGCTTGGTTTTACGGGGGTTTATACTTTTGAGCTTGTTGCACAAGATGTACACTGGAACTAAGAATTGTATATAGATTGAGCTAAAGAAAACTTCATGAGCTCGATGTTATGAAAATACTTAAGCGTAATTCTATGCTCTCGGCAGATAAAAGGGAAGAAACAGCTGAGAATGGTGAATATAAAGAATCACACATGGTGAGCTTGTGGCCCTGACTGTCCTGGTGCAGAAACGGATGCGTTTGAGAACGAGAATCTGCAATATAACAGCAGTCTAAAGGATTGGGATCCATTTAAAGGATTAAAAAAAGTGGGAATAAATGATTCTTTTGCAGTCACATTCGAAGTTCCTTCTCCAGACCTTGTACAGTCGGGTACAAAAGTATGTTTCTTCTTTCTTATAGTCATCTATACTTTTTCCTGTTTTATTGGCCATTTCTTGGCTGTCTTTCTGCGCAAGTTGTAAAATTTCTGGTTTGGATTCTGGTTAGCTTTGGCTTCTGAAGATCCATTCTTGTCAGTCACATGTTTTATTATGTTAAAGAGTTACAACTGTTGGTATAGCAGTTATTTATGTGATTTAAACAGTCAAATTTCTATTAGTCATGCTTCAGTTGATTTCAAGTCCACAATGTTATTGACCCAGTAGACAATTCACAGTATGTCTTCCAATATGCAACTCTTCTGTCTTAGATCCTTTGTAATTTTTGCAGTTAGCACTTAATTTTGGTGACAATGTCCTGGGTGCGTAGATTTAAGTAGTAGTATGTAATTTATATTCTTATATAATTATTTTCCAATTCTAAACTGCCGTCCCCCACCGCCTAATATTTCCCCATCTTGTCATGCAGTCTTGAAAAGGCTGTTGAGCTGGATTATCACTGGGTTGAGTTTGATGATGTTCGTTTCCATGTTCAGGTGATTGGTTTAACTTTCCTGTGCTTGAGATAATGTGATCCAGACATCACTTTTATTTATTGTTTTTGTAATCTTTAGCAAATAAGCAAATTGTTTTTTTAGTTTATTTATATATCTTTTGCATGGAGGGGCATGTCCACTCGTGCTGCTTCTTTATGCATCCAATTTATGGTATTTATGGTTACTTCCAGGTATCGATGAAGAATCCACATATCCTACTTCTATCAGTGGCATTACCTACCCCACCTCCAGAAGCTGTTTTCTTTGATGGACTTCCACATGGAGCCATAGAAGCGATAAAAGCTGCTTATGGTGTCATTGTACAAATTCTTGATCCTCCAAGAGATGGTTTTAATCTCACATTGAAACTGAATTTGTCAAAACTTCCTAAAGATGAAGGTCCAATCCGTTTCTTTTTGAGTTCATTATGATCTTGCTCCATACATTTGCTCTAAAATTTTGGATGATCGTAACCTTTTCTTCAGCACATCTTGGTGCTCATTTATTTACTCCCTCCCACCTCGACACCCACATATAGGTAGTTGAGATCCCAATGCATTGCTCGGATAGTTGATGCATAAGCTAGTTTCC
This sequence comes from Aquilaria sinensis, assembly GCA_005392925.1. NCBI lineage: Eukaryota > Viridiplantae > Streptophyta > Magnoliopsida > Malvales > Thymelaeaceae > Aquilaria > Aquilaria sinensis. The sequence continues at coordinate 49,159 of SMDT01003234.1, read as the reverse complement.
CAACTTCTCTGCATATTGTTGTTTATTTTTCCTTTCCTACATGTTTGTAGACCCATAGCACTTAACCTTGTTGCGTTTTCTTTGATTTTATTGTGTTTAGCTGCGTAGGTAAATGTGTAGGTTCTAACAGATACAGTAGTCACAATTTCAGTACAGAAGAATCAAGTTTTGAAAGTTTCACGCTCCTCAATGATGATTTCGCTTCATGGGGCAATTGTTAGGAGAGCCAATTTTAGCTCGATCTCATTTAATATGCTAAAGTAGTACTAGGCCCAATCTCTAAATTTCATGCCTAATTATTCTTATTACTGTTTATGGAATTCTTAATAGAAAAAAATTTTGCCTCCAATTCACGCATTGCATGGCTGATGGTTATTTTATTGGTTAAGGGAAAAAAATTTTGAAATCTGGGACTGGAATGTAGATGCCTGTAGTTCATCTCTTGTTGTCACTATGTTTTATGCTAGGTGCTTCCACCTTTCTTTTCATTATTTAAACCTGCATTTATATATGAAAAATTGAGATTTGGTGATAAAATCCAGGTCTTTCAAAAGTTAGAACAAGTTTTAGAAGTGCGTTTGATTGACTAAATATCGATGAACCTGGAATGAAAGTCCAGGGTTGGAACAAATGTATAACAAAAATTCCTTGAGCCCAGATAACCTGACTTAACTACCGAGTCAGGCACCAGAATCATAAAGTAGAAAAGCTAGTAGGACTCCCCAAAGGAGGAAGCAGCTGAATATCTCATTTTTGTAGCAATACTTACCAACCATCTGTTCCCTGAATGAAATTTTTATTTAATGTTTTTTGCTTCATTTTGAAGACATTTTCCCTTCTTTTCTTTGTTGCAGAACACAGACAAACCCTTCTATTTAAGATTGCATCTGTAAGGGAGGTCACATTAGGCGCACCCTTGAGAATTATTCTGAAGCGTCTTACTTTAAGAACTGTTTCACCTGATCTCAATCAAGTGGTGGCCATTGTGCATCGGCCAAATGAGTCATTTTTTCTGGTTCCTCAGGTACTTGTTTTTCATAATTTTCTCACGCGTACAGTGTTAAGCATGCTCCTGTGAAGTTCAATGTACTAATGAAATAATCTGTGTATCCTGCATCGGTCTCCTGACCAGGAATTTACCATTTTATTTCATAATGTATTTTGAAATTTCCCTTTTTGTCGCTTATTCTCTCTTTGGCACTTGTTTGTTTGCTTTATGTTTTTGTTTTGTTTGTTTGTTTGTTTCTGTTTTTTCATTGTATTTTGCCATGAGTGATTTTTGTTTCCTTTATCTACGATATTTATTTTGAGGTTGCTGTTCTGACAACTGTTTTAACTGCAATGTTTAATTTCCGTTGACAGGCTGACAGAGTGTCCGTGGTTTTCCCAATGAGATTTAGGGATGCTATTGACACTGTCCTAGCTACTTCTTTCCTACAGGTATAGTGAAAACGATATGATGGATAAGATTCTCTGAAGGCAAAACATGTTCATATAAATTGGCTTTGCACATGTGCCATTGTACTTCTGACAAAAAAAAGCATGGAGCTTCTGGTCAAATAGTAGCTGTTTTGGGCCATGAAAATTTTGCAGAAAGTAGTCACTTTTCTTTAGTTGAGTTGATGAAGATCTTTAGTAGATTGTGATGCTGGCAGACAATTATCTTGAAGTTGTGTGGTTTGATTTTCCTAGGATGGACGTTTCTGGTTTTTTACCAACTGTAACTTGGGCAATCTCTTGTTTCCCTCAATTAATGCCCTGACATCATGCAGGAATTTGTGGAGGCACGGCGTGCAGCGGGACTTAATAGTGCTCCTCCTTGTCAGTGGTCAAGTTCCAGTCCTCAAGAGCTTAAAGGAGTGCCTGAGGAAGCCTTGTCTGCAAATGCCGGATTTGTAACTTTTAGTAACGTCGCAATAAAAAGCTCCCTGCATTACTGGTTTATCTTTTGTTTTTCGGGGGAAAAATAATTCCTAATTTTTATTCAATGTAGTAATTTACCCTCGACATGTGGAAGGCAAAAAGTTGGACCGAACTGTCTGGAATTTGTCCACTTTTCATGCATATGTGAATTATCATGTTAAGGTGAGATCTATCACCTTTCACATCTCCTTTACAGGGTGAGCTATTGCCTGAATGCAATGGATGAGTTGTATAAGAAAGATGTTGCCTAACTAGATGCAATTTCTGGTAAGAAATTGCTGAATAAGTACATTATAACAGAGTATTGATTTACATTTTCTGTTCTTATGGTCTTCTGAATCTTTAAACTGTGTCACCCTTGAAGAATGATATCATCTGACCTGATCAAAGTCCCTTTGATTCACAAAGAGATTACACTGTCTTCTGTTCTTATGCTGAGTCTAGTGAGACTGTTTTATCTTGTTACCTTTTGCATGTTTCAGTGTTCAGAGGGATTCATGCATACCCGAATGCGGCGGCGTGTAGAGTCTTTGATTCAGGTACTTTCCTTTCATTCTAAGTTACTTCTGTTTCTTGCTTTTTGTTTGATTATGTAGAAATTCAGTTAAATCGATAAATGCTTGCTGCATTTCTATGCGACTATGATTAGGTGAAGTCTAATAAGAGATGTTATGTATTTATAGGCTCTAGACCGTGCCAAACCTGATATGGAGAAGTCCAAAAATGTTGCAGAACATACCAATTCCTTCAAGCGGCTGGTATGTTTCTGAAATGTCTTTTGATCTTCATGGTTCACCAGGGGCATACTTCCCAATAAAGTTGGGGTCGGAGACACGAAATTGATCAACATATCTATTACTTACTAAAAGCCATTCAGATTATATCTCCATGCATTTACGAGTTTGTATGTTGAATAGTAATCCAAGAATTTTGTTATTAATGTATGTACTTTCTTCTAGAGCCTCAAGGATGCGAGGGCTAATCGGAATCCTTGAGCGTGTGATTGCGATAGAAAATTTTGGAAAAGGGTGTGGAGAAGTTGCTGGCAATCAACTCTGAAAGTTGAGCTGACTTCAAGCTTTATGCGGTTCTCTTCGAGCAAGTTTTCGCCTTGACACAGACTCTACGAGTAATGAAATTCCGTGTCAAGCTTGGCTGGTACCACGTTCAAGTTCAGGCCTTTGTAGATTCATTCATTTACTTTTTCTTCTGGCAAGCTTGTGTTAGGGCTGACGTGGACTCGAATTGAATCGTGATGTAGAATTTGATCTCAAATGTTTGCCTGTTTGCCCATTGCTTTAGTAGGAAGTAGAAACTATGATTGACCACCCATAGCTAAATGCTTTTGTACCATTTGCCTGATATGCATTTAAACTCACCCATTCCAGGAGTTTGGCAAAGTAACTTTCGGTCTTTGCTCGGTTGTGATTTTTAATTTGGCGGTTGGTATGAAGAGGGTAGATTGCAGTTGCATGAAAAGAGATTTATTACAGATGGAGGTGCAATATGAGTTACAAACACAGACCGCCAAACAGACCTTGCAGTAGACTGAAAGATGAACAACGTGAAGACAGACTTAGAATAGACTAAAAGATGAACACACTGAGAAGAACAGCCAAAGTTCTCGGTTCAGTCTATGTGAGAACAACAATCAACATCTCCCCATATGTAGAGAGAACAACAATTTTCACACTGCTTTCAAAAGCTGCATTTAATGCACCCCAATCTCACTACTACAAAGAAACATTCCCGTATAGACACCTAACTAAAAACACCCCCAATTATGTTCATGCGCATCAACACGTACACCTCCCATTCTCCCCCACTTGCCACGTCCAATCAGACAATTTCACCAACTCACCCTCCGCAACACTAAAATAAGGGAAGAAATGAACTTTTCGCATGTCTAAAATGAGCAAAATGAGGTGGCCAACCACTATATTGACACCTATAATCTATACACAAATAGAAAACCCCTTCTCCAATAATCAGGGACCTCCACGAAACTATGACAGTACATGAAGAGGGTTCAACATCTTTTGCCCAATACTGAAATGATAAAAGTCTTGTAAGTTACCAAACTTCGCACATCTTTATCTAAACCCATAGCAGCCTTTCATTTTAGCAACAACAACAAATATCCAAAGTTGCAGCATGCTCAAATGACATACAATAAACCATTGAAAAACAAAAAAATTTACAAACAACAACACCCAAGACATGTTACACCTAGATGATATAAAAGCCAACAGAAAACCTGGAAGGGCATAAAAAGAAACAAAGACCAAGTCTAAACCTCAATCTTATATTTTCACCTATAAACAACGCCATACGTAACATTTGTGCCAATCTCTGACTTGCTACAACAGTCAAAGACACAAAAGTTGAAGTGCTAAAACGGTTATTAAACTAGCCATAAGAGCCACTTGTCACCCGTAGAAACCTTGCTTCCACTTTCATATAGATGTATAGATCATCCTTTCTTTAAAGTCACAACTCATGCACACTAAAGGTTAGACGTGTGTGATTTTAAAAGGAAAAGAAGAGACTAGACGTGTGTGGTTTTAGAAGGAAAAGAAGAGACTGACTTTTTTATTGTTTATAAACCATATGGGTGCTTGGATATCTGGCTATGAAATAGAAAGGGATAAAAAAATTATGAAGATGAGGTTTAAATAAAGTGGAAAGGACTATCTCTTCAACAACTTTGATCGCCAATCACTCCCTTCCCTTGTTCCAAAGACCTTCATAACCCTATAATCAAGTATGGTACTTCTTCACACAATCCGTATTTACAAGCTGTGGTAGTTCTCATCCATCCATCTTAGACAAAATTAAAACTCCTCTTAAAAATGCCTTTTTTACCACATAAGGGCCATCATAATTAGGTGTCTACTTTCTTCTTGCATCCTGTTGAATTGGCAAGACTTTCTTAAGCATGATATCACATTTGATAAATCGTTGTGGGTGAACCTTCTTATTGCAAGCTTGAATCATCCTTTTTTAGTTGAGTTGTCCATGGTAAAGGGCGGTCACTCTTTTCTAGAGATTAATTATTCAAATCTTAATTGCACCCATTTCACTTTATCTAATTGAGCATCCAATAACACTCCCAAAGAAGGAATTTCAATCTCTATAAGCAACACTACCTCCATACCATACACCAAAGGTGTCACTCTAGCGGAAGTACATACAAACGTTCTATATGCATGCAAAGCAAAACATAACATCTTATGTTAATCTTAGTAAGTGATTGTCACCTTCTCAAGATGCCTTTCAATTTCTTATTGGCTGCTTCTACTGCACCACTCGTCATGGGTTGATGAGGTGTTAAGTTATAATGTTTGATCTTAAATTGATGACATAAATCTTACATAATCATGTTGTTTAAATTTATGGCATTATTAATAATAATACATTCGGGCAATCCATATCAGCAAATGATCTCCTTCTTAATGAATAGACAAACTACCTTCCTTGTGATAATTGCATAAGAAACCGTTTTCATCCACTTGGTAAAATAATAAATTGTGACCAAAATGAAATGATGTCCATTTGAAGCTCTGTGTGAAATAGCTCCAATGACAGTAATAGCTCCAACAACAGTAACTCCCACATAGCAAAGGGCCAAGGTATTATTGTGAGTCATAACTTGTACATTAAAAGGAGCAGGTGGTACTTGCATCTTATTTTATGCATGCACTACCCTAGATGGGTACTGCAGGACCTACTTTACTCCAATTTTGAATGAGGTATCCTAAGATCTATGGTTCCTTATCAAGCCACTACAATACGCAAACTCATTTTATGTATTTGCGTACCGTTTTGTTGCTTGATGGTTAAATAAACCATGCATGTGCTCTTAAGTACCTTAGCTTAGTTCTAGCAATAAGCATGCATGTTTGCTTTGGTCCTCATGTTTAATCATAAACATTATTAAGAAAAATAGCTAGCTAGCATTTAAAATAATACTAAATTAGTATGAAAAACATACATTTCCATTAACCACATATAAGCAATTGTTTCTCATGCATGTCTCATACCATGTGGACTAGTACATGCAAGTTTCTTCATCCAAGTTAGACACATGTTACTAGAGGATTCTACTTTCTAAGGTATACAAGACATTATATTGCATAATCATCCTAGAATAAGATCCATGTTATTGACCTTATTCTATATACTTTCCAATACCATAATGCCTGTGGTGTCTAACTCATCTTGGTGCCTTTATATCCAAAGTATACTGCTTTGACCATCCTAAGCAAGCAACCTAAAGGTTGCCAGGCTCTTCATCCACATTACCTACACATAATTGTTTGGGTTCAGTATTTCATAAATACTCAATGAGGGTTCTTCCACCTACAAGGAAAATATATATACACATATATAGCAATATTCACAAATATATGTGCACATATCCACAGAGGACACATACTATAAATATATAAACAATATAAAAGTTAGCACCCTTATAGGACTGCCATTTTTGTACATCATTGATATAATAGCTACAAAGAGTTCTTGCCAAATTGGAGTATCCTATAGCTCTCCCCCTGCTCCTCATCCTTTAATGGGTGAGCTCCCAACCATTAGGTTATAATGTGTGTTCATTATGTTCAGAGCTCCTTGTTAGGATGCCTTGCTTCTAGCCATTTAGTCTTATATAGGAGATTGTACAACATCTATGGTTCTTGGTTTTGAGAACAGGCTTGTACTTCATATCCTACTTAAGCTTACTAGCCTTCAACAATGATAGTAAATTCAAGACAAGGATAATGTATCCCTTATAAAGCCTCTTGATCAGGCCCGAGGAGGGCACATTCTAGGGACCCTGTATCCGTAGACACCATGGAGTATTATGATATCATGCTTGGACACTAGCCTTCTATGACCAACTCCCTCAGGATATGCCTCATAACCCTTAGGGTGCCACTTGCTTGGGATCTCTTTGAGTATGATCAAAGAATAACCAAAGCTCTTTATTGGGGAAAAGACTACCCATGTTCCATTTGTTCCGTTATGCCAGCATGCATACCACGATGGGGTTCATGTGGGCAGCTTACCCAACGCTCATGATCTCCTTAGAAGGTCCTATATAGTAGGGATTCACGTATTCCTAAAGGCACGATCATTTCCTTTCTGAGTATCTTCACTTACCTTTACCGCAGACTAACTTGTGTGTCAGATATTATCCTTAGGACAAACCCTGGGGATTCCCTCCTCTGTTATTCTTTTATGTTTTCCTTGCAGGTCCTCTATAGAATAGGCTTTTTTTTATGATCTCAAGTTGATAGTGTATATCCACATGCACCTCGAGTTATTTAACACCAAAATACCACCGTCTATGGGAATGGTGAGAGTAGCTGCAATGAAAACCTACCGCTGGAGTCCTGGAGAAGATGTCTAAGTTTCCTTGAGTGCTGAACTTGTCATCATCTTGAGAGCTAGACTAAGAAACATGCAGCTTAACTTGGGTAGAGCCTTGTAATAGTTGCACGACATGATGACGAATGAAGGTAGCACTGGTGGCCCCTAAAAAGGTCAAGTATTAGACTTTTTCTTAGATCCCTTGCACAGGTAGTTATTATGGGGTGCCAGGTGTGAGAAACCCCAACAAGTAGTTAAGGACAAGTAGATCTAGAGCAAAGTTGAACCTCAAATCCCTACTAGTTTTAGAGCCTCATATCTAAATGACCATGCCTAATCGAAAACCTAGATACGAATGTCAATTGACATGGCAAGGTGGCAAATGTTACAAGTATACACGGCTTAGTATCATGTGGTACTTATAGGTTCGTTTCATCTAAATCTGCCCTGGTTGGAGCAAAAGGGCCCATTGGCAAATAGAGACAAAAAAGCCCCTTCTTCTGTACTAGAACCATACCGTGGACACCTCTAATGTAAAAATATTGTGGAGTCAATGGCCTCAAGAAGCATTGATATGCAATCATTGATCAACTCGAATGGAATAAAATCTATTACTCTTTGGTTAAATACGTTGGGGTTCCCCGAGTCGCTTACTTAACTTGGGCAATTGAGCAAGCATCATTGGTAAAAGTATACGGAGTATTGCTAATGAGTGACCCGCAAGTTAAGACATGTTCCTTGGTTGGAATGAAGGAAAAATTAGGACAGATGTATCACCTTAGTCACAAAAGTTTATAGGAAAAAGTAACGTGGATAGATATGATAGTTGTACGTTTTCCTCATGATGATCACTTAATCATCTTGACAAGGGTTGCCAGATAGGGCAAGGATTGCCAGATGAGAGGTGATGATGTCTTATATGATAGTAGTATGAATGACAATGTGCTTTTTATGAAGACTCTATTAGGGCTCAGCAATACCAAACAGCTAGCTGAGGCTTATAACCAACTTGACATTCTGGATTGGCCTGAAATAGTTGCCAGTTTTGGGATGGACTAAATTCCCCCTCACACAGGTTGAGAAGGCATTGAAGGATGGGCAACAGCTTGTCGCATCCATGATGGTCAAGTTCATTATCATCAATACCCCTTCCTTTGACAATGCCTTTCTTTGAAAAGAAACATAAGGCTTACTACACACTCACCCCAACATGAGAAGCTTAACGATAATGTTTGTTATCGAGAAGGGGACATATGTGTATGCATTGACTAGAATGAGGCAAGGCATATTTTTTCCCTTAAAGGTAATGGAGTAGAGACAAAAGATAAAGATCAAGCATGGAAACTAAGAAGGTGAAGTATAAGAAGGAACCCACTAGAATGGTCACCAAGATACAGAGTTAGTGGCTAATCAAGGAAACTAAAATAGTGGAGCTCAAGCTAGGTATACCATGAAAATTGGAACATGCTCCCAACTGAGGTAAAGTCCATGCTTATTAATCTCTTATGTACCAATTTAGATATATTTGCCTTTTCACTTAGAGACATGCTAAGGGTTAGTCCTGACTTGATATAGCATAAGCTTAGGATAATCTTTATGCCTGACTTATTAGGTAGAAAAAATGAATAATCGCCCCCTAAAAAAGAGTTTTTAGGAAAGAGGAAATACAAAGGCCACTCGAAGCAAGGGTGATCTGGAAGTGCAATATCCTATATGGTTAGCCAATATTGTTATTATTGACAAGGAAGGGAGAACAAAGCTAAGAATTTGTGTAGACTTTAGTAATGTAAATAATGCCCGCTTAAAATACTGATATCCCTACCGTCCATAGATCAGTTGGTTGATGCATTTATTGAGTATAAGGTTCTTAGCATTATGGATGCCTTTAGTTGGTACCACCTGATATGCATGGCACTAGATGATAATGAGTCAATAGTCTTTATTATAGATTAAGGAACATTTTCTATATCATAATATCATTTGGGTTGAAAAAAGCTGGTGCCACGTATCAAAGGCTAATGAATAATGTCTTCTTGGACCAAATAGGTAGGAACATAGAGATCTACATGGATGACTTGACTGCAGAAAGTCATGACTACATAGATCACCTGGTTAACCCCTAGGTAGAGTTCCACTAACTTAGGAAGCATAGACTGAGATTAAATCCTAAAAAATGTATCTCTGGCATAGGATTAGAAACTTTCTTAGATATACTGTATCAGAAATAGGAATCAATGTTAAACCCAATAAGATAAAAGCCATACTTGATATACCATTACCCACGTTCTTAAAATTAGCCAAGATATTGGTAGGGAGAGTAACAATGTTGGGCAGATTCTTCCTAAAGTACGGGGAGAAGTTTAAACTTTTTTCAACATACTGACCAAGGTGCCTCACCAAATAAGAATTCAAATGGATTGATAAGTATAAGGTTCAAGCAACTGCAAAAGCACCTAGTTGAGTTACCAACCTTGAGTTAACCTAAGCTTAGGGAGCTATTGGTATTATACATCTCGGTAAACCCTAAATTTATTGGCTCAGTATTTATTTGAAAAGATGGTGATAGGAAAAAATGGCTAGTCTATTATGTTAGTAGAACATTACATGATGCTGAGGTAAGTTGCCCCACCTTGTAGAAAGTAGCCAACATCGTGATATTATCAGCAAGGAAGCTAGGACCCTATTTTTAAGGCCATCCTATAGTTGTATGGACTAGCTTCTCATTATATGATGTGATGAGAAAAGTAGACCACTCCAGAAGACTGTCCAAGTGCTGCATAGAGTTGGGGGAGTAGGATATCATGTAAGAACCTTGAAAGGCTATAAAGAGTTAGCTGTTTGTTGACTTCATAGTTAAGGACCCCCCAAAGAAAAGACAAATGAACTTGAATAGCCTATCTAGAAATTGTATGTCAATGGAGCATCAGTAAAGAACCACTGAGGACTAGGCATAGTTTTACTTTACCCAAAAGGGGATGGAAGTAGTAAAGTCTATACGCTTCATCCTCCCAATGACAAACAACGTGGCCAAGTACAAAGCCTTAATAGTAAAGCTTCAACTTGCAAGGAAAGTCAGTATAAAATCCTAACAATTTATAGTGATTAGCTGCTGTTAGTCCAACAAAGAAAGGGAGAATACAAAGTCAAAGAGCCAAAATTATAGTAGTAGTATGACTTTTTAGTTGACCTACGTTACGCTTGATGTTGCTTTAGTTGTTGCATCATTTCTGTGACAAGGTTATGCTGGAAATCACGTAAGAAGCCCATGGTAATTGGCCACTCATCCTTAAGAGGAGAGGTGCTTTATGGAACTGGGGTGCCTTGCAAATGTGGAGGGTTTGCCTCCACTTGAAAATCTTTGACCATTTTCTCTTTAGGGCAACACATTTGAACCATGGCAATTTGTCACTAAGTTCCCATAGATGGTGCTGGATGTTGTCCTTCATCGTGAGTACTAAAAAGATGATGGTATGGTCTTCCATTACCTTCAATATATGTTGTTACTGAAGGATCTTAAAAAAAAAACTTAAACATGTACTAGTAAGTCTAGTGATCTTTAACTCATCCACACTTCCCTTTATGTTGTAACCTTCTAATGTAAGCTAGCTTAACAAGTACAAAACTTGTCTGCTAACACTAGCACTTGAAAAGTCTTACTTTAAGCTTAGCACTCAACATCACAGTACCAAAAACCCTTTAGTGCAAGCTAGCTTAATAAGTGAGAAACCTATCTAGTAACTCTCACACTAACAGTTTTTCATTGTAGGTTTGGTACTCAACAACTCCTCTCACCACTAGACTAAGTATATGACTCGTGTACTTTGGCTTCACCAACATACACCCCTAGCACTCCAATGTATACTCCACTCTTTGCTCCATTATACTTTAGTGTTCTTTAGAGCAAGTGGTCTACCAAGAATTGTGAATCTTGGAGCATCCTAGAGTACAAGTCTTTAACACCCTTCTTGGATGACCCTTATGCATCGGACATTTTCGTTGCATTAGTTGAGGTACTGTGCACTACCCGAGTATTGTAGTCCTGCTGCTTTTGCTCCTATATAATCCTTTACCCTTGCATCCTTAATAGAGAAAATTTCTCTAGTACAAGTGCCAGGACTTCCAAGTAGCTATTAGCCCTTGAGTTCAATTTAGTGCCCTTTGGTTCAAGCCACCTAATATTCAGCAATGTGACTACTAGCTTGCTACTTGAACCAAAGTTCTTGATGCTTCAGCTGCACCACTTAGAGTCACTTATACACTAAGTCTTTTCTTTGCCTTGCACTCTGAGCCTTACTTACTACACACGCTAGATTAAATTTTTAACTGTGTCCTTAGCACATTTACTACCTCTCCACCAAAGCTTACCCCCGCCCAAAGAACCTATGGGTTTTTTAGCTGAGCTAGAATGTGTTGCTCGATCTTAGGCTGCTCTAGGTACCCCTGGCTCGCTAGCTAACTAGACACCTAAGCCCCATTTACTAGGCCCCAGTATGCCTCTGGTCTAGAATTCCTCCCTAAGCCTCTCAACCCTGACCACTAACAAGCACCTTGGCACCCTCTATAGTCATTAATTACTTGATCTAACTATGATCACAAAAAGGTTACTTTCACCTTTATGCCCAACTATTATACCATTAACTCTTTATGGACGATGTGCGGTTATGATCTATCAAAGATAAACTAATTTCCTTTGTGGGAAAACCAACTTCAACACTCGACTTAGTTCATTATCAAGATGTGGTTAGCACAAACTACTCAAGTAGCTTATCCACTATAACTTTACTTAGTGCACTATACTATGTAGTACGGAATGAGTCTTATCCCCTTAGACTCATGAGCCTTATCCATTAGCACATTCTAAATTTACAAGTTACCAAGCCTTCATTTACAAGGCACTTAGGTCTTGTGGAAGTTGCACTAACTTTGGGTTCTTAACTACGTTAACTCGACCTTCTTTAACTAGGGTCTTAACTTCTCTATACTCCAATGGATACCAACAATTATAAGAGTCACTACTTGGATACTAGAACATAACTATACCTATACTATGCTTGGAACTTTTAACTATTAAGTGAATTACATAGTAAGGTGGGAGATTACTCACATTATGACAATTTGAAGTCGTTTCTTGATAGGTCATAGTGAAGTCTTTCTTACAGGCCTTACTTAGCTCTACCCCTAAGGGAAAAGCCTTTTTTTTCCTGGCATCACTTGGTTGTCCATAAGCTTACACCACAACTAGCAAACTTTGAACTATAGGCAGTTACCATAACTTCCTCAGCTGTACTCAGGACTTAGTCTCGAACTTACTCGGCTAACCTCACTAGTTGAGCACACTTCTGCACAAGTAATCTATACGGCCCTTGACTCTACCTAACCTTGGGATGATGACCACAAGTCACCAACTTCCCTAGGTCCATGGCAATCATTCCTATTACTTGGGTTTTCTTACTACCACTCAACAATTAAAGCTAAACCGTAGCAACTATCCCATTCCTATTAGCTGTACACTAGGGCATGTAACTAACAAATGAATAAAATTTTCCCCCATTTACCCTTGCATATGTTCCTTACTCCTTGCTTCTTAAATAATCTCCACCTGCATTATATTGTTAGAAATAGAAATTCAACCCTACCTACTTACTTTTTCTACATTTTGCTGAATTGCTTTGCTAGTTTGATACTTTAAAGAACTTATCTAGTCACCTAACTAGTTATTTGTTACCTCTTATGCAAACCAAATTAACTCACAAAAGAATGTAGCCTATGGAATCTTAGCACACTTTAATTGAAGGCATTATAGCCTATACTTTTGTGGTTTCATAAACTAGCAAATGGGTCCCATGTTCTGCTTATCGACCTGACACTTAGTGCATCATCAGGTTTTAATGCAGTCAGGTTTACCCTTAGCCCCCCAACAAGCCAAACAAAACAATGACAATAATTTGATGCTAGAAACTATAAATAATAAACCAAAACTATTAGTGAAAGGTTAGAGACTTACTTCATACTAGCCACTTCCAACCCAAGAGTTCATTATGACTACTTGTCAAGTTTAGTACGTAAATCACAGTTTCCCACCCTGACCACTAGACTAGCCGAGGTAAAAGCTGAATTGATGCTTTAGTGTACTACATCAACTCCCTATCGCAACTACTATTGGAGACTTCTTCCTAGGATAACTTTAAATTAACTGAGCCTTTGGGCAATCAATAGCTCATCACCACTCTGACCAAAAAAGAATATATTTCATAGGTGCAAGGCTTAAAGTTGCATTCTTCTTACACCATAGGCATAAGCCCTTCTTCATCTTGATCCATCTTCTGACTTGGGATAAAATTCGCACTATGGGCACTTTGCCTATGCTCTTACTAGGTTGGGTGAGCCAACCTCCACCTTGCCGATTTGTGTCCAACTCCTTTAACTCTCTTTCGAGAGTCCAATGTTTTATCAAACCACTTACTGGTAGCTCTAATGTCTACGACCGCCATGTATCTCTTTAACACTAACTCAGGGCCTTGGATTTCTGTCTTAAGCTCTTACTCTTAAAGAGGATGGGCACTCATTCATTTTGCTGTTGGATTTCGAGAGCCAAACAAAACACAATGGAATACAACCAAAACTCTGTAGGATTTAAGTGAAGCTGGGTAAATCGGATGTTTGAAAATTTTATACCTAATTCGGTTGAGATCTTTCACCCAACTGTTAAGTCGAATCACAAAACTTGAACAGTTGACGTGTTCAAGCTCTCTATAGTATCCACACGAGCATCTCAGGATCACCACGCCTCTACCACATCCATGCATATGCATTTCTCTTGCACCCGCAGTGCTAGCTTACATCCTCCAAGGAATGACAATAGAAGAGTGTGGTTGGAACCTTCAGAACCTTTCTGATTTTGTCCTTAGGGAGGCTTGGTTAAGAGCTATGAAATTCTCACTATATGATGTATTTTAGTAAGACTCAACTCCTAAGCCTAATGGGTTTCAAAACCCTAATCCACTTAGGCTTAATTTTGGGCTTAATTAATGGCTCAAAATTTGGGCTAATCATTAATTCAAAATTATTATGAAACCAAAACCCAAATAATTTTTCCCATACACTCAAATAACCCAATTGGCTCTATGTGTGCGACCTAATATGCTTTTATCACATTGGCAATGATCATAAATCACATTTATGATCATAGACAATGAGTGATGTCTAGCAACACATCATTGCTACCCAAGTGATAAGATAGTCGGTGATTCATTTAAACCTCTATGATCATTATCTGTATATGCCATTGCCCTTTTGTCCTAAATATCAAGACCAAGCATGAGACATGGAATGTGTCACTTTCATATAGCCCGATTTATGGTTTCTTGATTACCAAGTAGACTAACTTAAACTAATGACATTAATATCGTGTATCAACTCATTCGAGCATGACCATGCATTTTCTTAGTCTCATTCTATCAAAGGGCCCGAAGATATCACTCCCATTACATGGGAGAGAAAAATCTCATCTTGATCATACAAAACTCTCTGCATGATATGCAACATACCCAATGACCACCTTCATGTTCACTCAGTTACGAGCAACAAAAGGAAGTATCAAAGTATATGACTCATATGTAGGGAACCATGATGATCTTAGGTCAAAGGACTACATATACCATGATCACTATGAGACTTACTTATGACACTCATATAATGATCCATGTAGCATTTTCCTAGTGGGTCGGTCCAGTACACAAGTTATCTAACTTTTACCCATATGTAGACTACATATCTCATATTTGTTTTGACTCTCCTAGCTGAAGGCTTGCTTGAGGAGGGTAAGGTGTTTGAAATTAAATTTTTTAACCTTAATTCATGTTCACCTAGCAAGAATCGGTGAGTTTAGCAAAGTTCACTAAGTTTTGAAAAGATTAAGGCACTAAATGAGGTTTGGGGGCAAAATGGTAATTTTGCACCCTAGATAGTTGGGCTAGGCCCCAAGTGTTGAAAATGAGTTTTTGATAACCTAACTTTTAACTTTAACCCAAACTTAGTTGAAATAAACAAGATTTGACCAAGTTTGACTAAGATTACCTAAATGAGGAGACTTATTTGTAACTTTTTAAATTCTTGGATGGCTTCTCGGTTAAGGGGTTATAAAACTTGGTAAAGTGAGGGAGGAGGCCATATTTTCTACTTAAACCCGAGTTCCTCATTCACCCTACCAATTCTCTTTCAATCCAAGCCCAAAACCAAAAAATTTTGATGAAAATGGAAGCCACTAAGAAGGTACATGCTATGGAAAACTTGTTTCAAGAGTGATTTCATGTTTTTGAAGCCTGGAACCGAGTTTTCCACAATCCCTTGTTTTTGATGTGGGGTAACACTTATGTTCTTGGTAGATTCTTGTTTATTAGATGTTTGGAAGCTTGGGTTTTAGTTAGAAGGTAGTAATTATTTGATTTGTGCCTTTGGTTGCTTGGAACTAGGTGAAACTTTATAGAAATTGAATTCTTGAGGAAAGGTTGCTTGTTTCTTGCTTGTGACATGAAGTTAAGGTACTAGAGTTGTGTTTTTAAGCTTAATTGATGCTATTGGAATGAGTTTGCTTGATGAATTCAAGTAGTTCTAGCAATAGCATTAGTTAGTGGGCAAGGTTGAATCATGGTGGACTATAAGGTTTGTGATGATTGGAATGATGTTATAATGCATCATAGGTTGGCTTGTGATAGTTGGTTGTGATCTATGCAACATGTTTTACATGTATGTGAAGTTTAGAGGCTATCAATGCATATTTGATATGTTTGAAAAGTGTCCAAAGTTCGTAGCAGGAAAACTGGAATTTTCTGGGTTACACAGGTATTAGCAACATGTTCCCAATCGTCGCTAGTACCCGTGACATGTTTTCGTTACTACAAAAATTGGCAGCTCGTTACCAACTGTGGCGACACGTCGCTGCAGGCATAATGACTGAAACTTTCCAATTTTGCTAGGGAGGTCGGGGGAAGACCTGATGGGGTTCTTAGGGTACCTTTTGGTCTAAGCATTCTAGGGGTACTCTGAGTCTTCCAAAAATTCCTTCGAGACCTAGGAGTTTTCTTGAGTTTTATAGTTGTTTTTACCATAAGCAAAGAAACTAGTTTTCAAAAGATTACAACTAAGTATCACTAGCTTGGGTGAAAGGTTTAGAACCCTTGGCGACCTAGCCGTGCCATTAGCCATGAGGTTACAAGGTGAAACCTTAGTGCACCTAGTTTATAAGGTCTTTACAGCCTAGTCTACAAGGTCTTTATGGCTTAGTCTACAATAGTCTCACCATAGTGCCCCTGTACAGCATAAAAGGGAGAGGTTCAATTGGTGATTTATCACTAGTTAGGCTGGCAAACTAAGCTTGCTAGAGGATAAGGCTATGCCTTGTAGTTCAAGGACGAGGATGAGGAGTGGTCCTAAGGGACCTAGGTATATGCATATATTAGACCCTCAGACTGTATAAGCTCACAGTAGGTTACACATGTTCTCATATGTGGAGTCCTTAGTAACTTTTCTTGCAGGTGAAGTGAAGACCCTTATTGAGAATATCTGAATTCTTACTCCCTAGTTATGTTGTACAGATTCTGACGTTACTGGATTGGGTAACCATAGAGGGTTTTCATGGTAGTTTGTTGTTGCTATAGCTACCTTGCTTGAGAATATTTCTGATTCTAGTCTGCTTGGATTACTTGCTGGTTAAGTAACAGTACTAACTACAGTCTTCCTTTGGTTGTAGAGCTTAGCAGCATGTGGACAAGGACTTTTTTGACTCACCACTAGGACTTGCATCCAAGGTGGGAGTTAGTTCAAGAAGATCTTAGTTTAGGCTTGTATATATAGTACTCCTAGTTGCCTCCATTGTCTATGTTTTAAGAAGTCCTAGACTTTAGGGTTGCTCTTGGGTGAGGGCATTAGTCTAATTTATGTATGAATGCTCCCACACAGTTGTTATGTGCAGTAAATTCACATAAATGTTGATTTTGTATGCTTTAGCTATTTGAATTTTTTTTTTTATGGAAATCTTTTGGCCAAGTCAATGTTTTATGAATTTTGTTAATCCAAGTCAAAGCATAAAGAGCATGCATTTTGTATATTCTAAGTTAATCAACTAGTATCACTGAGTTTTAATCCGCGCACATATATAGCTAGCCAATTGTAACCACTGTGAGACCGGCTCTCACAGGCTTCTTAGGCAAGGGGCAACGACGGCTGTGCCAATATTAGTCTCCACATATACTAGTATTTATGTATTATTGTAACCCACTCCACAATAATACTAGACCAGGGATGTTTAAGAATACATATTATTCTAGGGTTATAATTACGTTTGATTACGTTACGCAAAAACAAATAACAAACACAATTATTCAAACGATGCCTCAATAAAATATCATGACTCAATGTGCAAAATACAATCATCTTATGATTGGCTTTTGGGCACAACATTAACATCTATTACATAGCTTGCCTGACCCAGAGTTTTGAATCTTAGTTAATGCATCCTCTACTCTTGCTTAGGATGTTTAACCTATCCAAAGTTAGTGGGTTCAACTTATGGAATTTTTGGAGTAAACTACCCGACATGGTGGTACTCCCTACCTTGGAGGTTCCTCATCCTCCTACTCTTACGGACCACATCACTTACCTCATTTCAAGGTTCTGAAATGCTTTTCTAGGATAACAGACACATCCCAACTAGATGTGTCAAGGCGTTGCCCTACCTTAGAGCAAGTCAAACACCTACCCTAATAATGCCACAACTACATCACTAGGGTCCGATTGTTGAACCATAGCATCCAAAATTATAGCTAAACTTGTGTCATCTGTAGGGTTTCAGGAGCCAAACATGCACAGTGGAATTTAACTGAAACCCTACAGGATCCAAGTGAAACGGGGTAAACTGGGTGTTCAAAAATTTTCATACATAATTCAATTGAGATATTTCGCCCAACTATAGAGTCGAATCACAAAAACCTAAATAGTTGATGTGTTCAAGATCTTTATGGTATCCACACGAGCTTCTCAGGATCACCACGCTTCCACCACATCTCGACAGATGCGTTTCTCTTGCACTCGCAGTGCTAGCTTGCGTCCTCCAAGGAATTGCAAGAGAAGAGTGCAACGGTCCTCTTTGGGAGGCCAGGGCACAAAGCTATGAATTTCTCACTAAAAGTTGTATTTATAGTGGGACTCAACTTTTAGGCCTAATGGGTTTCAAAGCCCTAATCCAATTAGGCTTTAATTTTGGGCTTAATAATGGCTTAGCTTTTAGGCCCATTATTAACATGAAATTATTATGAAACCATAACCCAAATATTTAGCCCATGCACTCTAATAATCCAAATAGCTCTATGTGTGCGACCCAATAGGCTCTTACCATGTTGGCAATGATCATAAATCATATTTATGATCATAAGCAATGAGCGGTGTCTAGCAACACATCATTACTACCCAAGTGACAAGATTGTCAGTGATTCGACTAAACCTTTATGATCATTACCCATATATGTCATTGTCCCTTTGTCCAAGATATCAAGAATAGGCACGAGATATGGAATGTGTCACTCTCGTATAGCCCAATCTTTGGTTTCTTGATTACTGAGTAGACTAACTTAAACTGATGACATTGATATCGTATATCAACTCATCCAAGCATGGCCATGCATTTTCTAAGTCTCACTCTATCAAGGGGCCCGAAGATATCACTCTCGTTGCATAGGAGGGACAAATCCCATCTTGATCATACAAATCCCTTCGCATGATATGTGACATACCTAATGGCCTCTTACAAGTTCACTCAGTTTTGAGCAACAAAGGGAAGTATCAAAGCATGTGACCACATGTAGGGAACCTTGATGACCTTAGGTCAAAGGACTACATATACCATGATTACTATGAAAATCACTTATGACACTCATATAACGATCCATGTAGCGTTCTCATGGTAGGTCAGTCCAGTACACAAGTTCTTCAACTTGTACCCATATGTAGACTACATATCTCATATTAGTCTCCACATATGCTAGTCGTTATGTATTATTGTAACCCGCTCAACAATAATACTAAACCAGGAACATTTGAGAATATCATGATTCTAGGGTTATAATTATGTTTATTGCATTACGCAAAAATAAAACAACAAACATAATTGCTGGATTAATGCCTTAATAAAATATCATGACTCAATGTGCAAAAATACAATCATCTCACGATTGGCTTTTGGGCACAACACTAACATCACTTTTACAACCTATAACCAAAGCCATAAAGTGCACAAAGAATACTCATACTACTAGTTAGTGGTAACTACCTAAGACAAGAACATCATCCTTATCTCAGTCTCTTAAGCCTCCAATGACTTTTAGTTAAGTCTAAATCCTTGCTTTAATAACAACTGTAGCAAACTTATCCATAGTGGGGTCCTTCCAAGAGGGCTATGTATTGTGTTCCGTACTAGTTGCAATTGGCTAGTTATTTACTTGTCTCATACTAAAACCTTTCATGCACCTAGTTATTCACCTAAAATGCACTTTGCATAAGTATGCTTCAACTTTGGTTTCACTATAAGTAATAAAACAAAAAAAAAACCATTGTTGGCATTTATAAAACATAATTAAAACTCAAGTCAAAGTATAAAACACAATATTTTTACTACAAGTAATAACTGTGCATATGCATCATTATACAATAAAGCTATGCATATGTCCAAAAGCAACTTAAGTACACTACTCAATCTAGGAATATCAGAGGCTAGCTAGCATACAAATGTATACCCGAAAAGCATTTATATAGATCCAAGCCCTTCTATGTCTTTTTTTGTGCCACTAGCCTCTATAAGGAAAAAAAACAACTATAGTTAGAATAGAAACATACAACCAGTAATAACTAGAATCAATAAAGATTCTTTAGGTGTTTACCTATACAAAAAAACATTAGCATAATAACCCTTAATGGTTGTTAGCCCTTTACAGACTCAATATCCATACAATAACACTAAAGGTATTGAGAATCCAAAAATCTTGTGCAAAGATTCGAGTACCTAAAAGAAAATAGTAAGGGCAAACATATATACAATATATATAAAGTCCATTATGCACTTATAGCCCGAGGCTAAACATATGTACATAGTTCAAGTCCCTAGGGACTTCCTCCTCTCCTAGTCCTCACTACAGGGGTTAGCCTTGACTATTAGTAAACTTAGTTTACTAGGCACTGGTGAGATTCGTTCACCAAACTTACCTTTATTTATTATTGTACAGGTAACATGTTGTTGGGTTTCGGGAGCCAAACAGCACAGCGGAATTTAATCGAAACCCTCCAGAATCCAAGTGAAACGGGGTAAACAGGGTGTTCGAAAATTTTTCATACCTAATTTTCGGTTGAGATCTCTCACTCAACTGTAGAGTCGAATTACAAAAATTGAACAGTTAACATGTTCAAGCTCTCTATCGTATCCACACGAGCCTCTCGGGATCACCACGCTTCCACCACGTCCTGGCAGATGCGTTTCCCTTGCGCTCGCAGTGCTAGCTTGCGTCTTCCAAGGAATTGCAAGAGAAGAGTGCGACTGTCCTTTTGGGAGGCTAGGGCAAGGAGACCTGCGAATTTCTCACTAGAAGTTGTATTTATAGTGAGACTCAACTTTCAAGCCTAATGAGTTTCAAAGCCTTAATCCAATTAGGATTTAATTTCGGGCTTAATAATGGCTCAACTATTGGACCCATTATTAATACGAAATTATTGTGAATACAAAACCCAAATTAGTAGCCCATGCACTCTAATGATCCAAATAGCTCTATGTGTGCGACCCAATAGGCTCTTACCACGTTGACAATGATCATAAATCACATTTATGATCATAAGCAATGAGCGGTGTCTAGCAACACATCATTGCTACCCAAGTGACAAGATTGTCGATGATTCGACTAAACCTTTATGATCATCCCCGATATATGCCATTGTCCCTTTGTCCAAGATATCAAGACTAAGCACGAGACATGGAATGTGTCACTCTCGTATAGCCCAATCTTTGGTTTCTTGATTACCGAGTAGACCAACTTAAACTGATGACATTGATATCGTATATCAACTCATCCGAGCATGGCCATGCATTTTTCTAAGTCTTACTCTATCAAGGGGCCCGAAGATATCACTCCCGTTACATAGGAGGGACAAATCCCATCTTGATCATACAAATCCCTCTGCATGATATGTGACATACCCAATGACCTCCTTCAAGTTCACTCAGTTACGAGCAACAAAGGAAAGTATCAAAGTATGTGACTCACATGTAGGGAACCTTGATGATCTTAGGTCGAAGGACTACATATACCATGATCACTATGAGAATCACTTATGACACTCATCTAACGATCCATGTAGTGTTCTCTTGATGGGTCGGTCCAGTACACAAGTTCTCCAACTTGTACCCATATGTAGACTACATATCTCATATTAGTCTCCACATATGCTAGTCGTTATGTATTATTGCAACCCGCTCCACAATAATACTAGACCAGGGACGTTTAAGAATATCATTATTCTAGGGTTACAATTATGTTTATTACGTTATGCAGAAAAAAAACAACGAACATAATTGCTGGATTAATGCCTTAATAAAATATCATGACTTAATGTGCAAAAATACAATCATTTCATGATTGGCTTTTGGGCACAACACTAACACATGTGGATGCTCCTTGATTATGTTCTAAGGAACCCATCTAGTATACTGGGCTCCCACATAGTGCCTTAAAGTATGGGCTTTCTTAGGCCACCGGTGTATTTAGCCTTCACCCACACTGGGTGTACTAGGTTCCCACTTAGTGCTTCAAGTTCCTAGCTTGTTTACATCACTAGCGTACTAGACCTCCAACCATTTTCCTAAGGTGTACTAGGTCTTCACTTGTACCACACATTACAAATTACTTAGGTCCAAGTACATTAACCTTCGGCTGACTCACCTAGGGTACACTAGGTTCCCACTTGTACCTTAAGTTGCAAATCACCTAGGTAACAAGTGAACTAACCATTGCCTAACCTACCTAGGGCATTAGCTTTCACTTATGCCTCAAGTTACAACTAGTCAAGGTAGCAAGTGTACTAACCTTACCAAATTTTTCTAAGGTGCACTAGGCCTTCACTTATGTCTGACATTATGTTTCACCTAAGTCACTGATGTCCGGAGACGTCTTCGCTGGAGGACATGATGGTTTCTGGAGGGACTTCCTGAGGAGGAGAACGCCCGAAGAGGAGGTTTCCCAGGGAGTGGTACCTGAAGAGCCCAAAAACAAAGGTTAGGAGGTCCCCGGGATGTTTTTCCGGGGAGGAACCTCCGACGCCCAAGTTAGTTCTCTGAGAGGTGAAGGAAGAAGAGCACTCAGGGGTTTAGTGGCCTTGCCTGTTCGTGTCCTCTCTACTCACTGACCAACCCTTTGCGAGGGGCTGCTCTTTGGTATTTATAGAAGTGTCTGGCCCGTTCAGATCGTGACACGTGTTCGGTCAGATCTGCTGTGTACCTTTGGACACAGGGGACAAGTAGCTGTTTGTAGGCTCTCTCGAGCCTTGGTCCAAGACAGGTTGTGACAAGGCCTGGGCGGCGTCGGCGTGTCAGAGCGTCGTTTGAGGTGACATGGCGCGTCTGTGGGTGATGTGTCAGAGGCTCCTTAAATGCTCCTGCCGTACTCCCGATGTCCTTTGGGTGAAGTCGTTCTCTGGGACGAACACCCTCCTTCGGGAGTTATGTTCGCAGTTCGGGGCGCTGCCTAGCTCGCAGGTTTCACCTTCGGGAAATCCTCTCCTGCTTGCGGTAGCTGGTTCTTCTATCCCGAAGGCGATCTGTTTAATCCCCCGAGGGGGCTGTCTGCACCTTTGGAGCTCTCTGGGGTACTAGGCTAAATCCCGAGCTCGAGGCACTGGAATTCGCCAAGTCCGAGGTCAGTACTAGTGCCTCCCTCGGATGGTGCCAGGCTTCCCGAGCATGCTTTTGATAGGAGGTACGTTCTAGGAGAGGCGATAGTCCTTCGGCTATCACATGCCCCCCCCTAGAAGCCGAAGTAGGGACTTTGGCTTTTGTCAGCTTTCGGAGGGTACCCTTCGGGGCTTTATGCATGGTACCTGTGCCGAAGATACACCTTCTGTCCGTAGACGTAGCACAGACTGTCTCTTGGTGTCTCCGAGGTAACCTATTTTCTGTAATCTTTGTAGGTTACTGGAACGTCTCGTCTCGTGACCAGGCGTGTCAGTCTGGGGCGGCGCGCTATTCGTCAGAAAGTGTGTTCCTTATTTGGCGTGGTTGCTGACACGTGGCACACCGTCATTGGAGAGGGTTACATTGGGCACGTCTTTTCATGCAGAATGGGCAATTATGGCGATGATTCGCCTTCGCACAGCACTTATGGCGTCGATTCGCCTACCCTTCCTCGGTCTATATATACCCTTAATCCTTCATAACCCCCTTTTGCTTTTGCTTTTGCTCTATTCTGTTTCTCAACTGCTGCAGTGTTTTTCCTGCTTTCTTACGGTGGTGCTTTTTGACAGAGTGGTTTTCCGGCAATCATTTCACGACGGCGTCCTCAAATCCGGATTTTTGCAAAACGTTTGGTGGGTTTTAGCTTCCAGTTTCTTCTGTTTTTCCAAATTTTTTCATTGAAATAGCTTTTTGCCTCTTCCTGAACTCGGTTTTTTGCCAGTCATGCCTATTCCCGAAAGCTGGGAACCCCTTCTTTCTCACCCCTGCTGCACCACTTCTGCAAAACTTAAAAAATGGAAAAAGAAGTTCTTCCTTCCTTCCTACGTCACTACGAGGTTGCCTCGTTCGGACCAATATAGCTTTTCAAACCGTAGTGACGAGGTTACTGTTTTCCGTGCCCAACTGAAGGCCGGACTTCGGTATCCTCCGCCGAAGATGGTTTGCGATTTCTGCGATTTCCATCGCATTGCCGTAAACCAACTTCCGCCGAACTCGTACTGCTATTTCAATGCTTTTCTTTGTATGTGTGGTGTCTTCGGTATAGAGCCACACTTTGTCATTTTTCTGCAGTACTACAAGCTCTTCGTGGTCCCAAAGGGTGGCTTCTATTTCATGCTACCTCGGGGGTCAGGGAGCAAAAAATACAAGTTCACCTTTGCCAACAAGGACAGCTGGCGAGGGTGGCAACAGAAATTCTTTTTTATGAAGAAGGAGGAGGCCTGGTCGCATGTCCCGACGAAGTGGGCTCAGGGAAAGCTCGTGATGGATGTCGTTGACCCGAAGATGCTGTTAACTCCCGAGTTAACACCCATTTTTGCGGACTTTGACAAGCGCATCCGAGCGGTCTCTGACTGGGATTCCGAGGTCCCACCGCGCCCCCTTTACCCCTTTCCAATTAACTGGAAGTTGATGACCGAAGAAGTACTTCGGGAGTTGAAGGTGGTAAAGGAGCACGAAACGGACCTCGAGATGCCGGCTCCTGCCATTGCTGGGAAGGACTCCTGGCTGGTAAAACTTCTTCAGAAGGACATTACTTATGCGGATTTTTTCGAAAGTAAGTCATCTCCTGGTCCCCTTGTTTTAATTTCATCTTGGACTTACGCTGATGTTTTCTCTCTTTTTCAGAGATGGGCGACGATACTGCTGCCTATTACCGATCGCTTTTCGTCGGGCAGGCCGAGAAAGGCGAACAAACAAAGAAGGCTGCCTCCCGAAGACGGAAGGCGGCTGGCGGGGGGCCTCCGGTGGCCAAGCGATCGAAGAAGACCGTGCCCCCTCCTATGCCGGAGATTTCCGAGGAGGTGGGCGAGGAGCCCGAGGTAACCGTTGCTGCGCCTTCGACCGAGGTCGGTGCAGATGTTGGTCCTTCAAGCCCTAATTCGGCGGCTCTTCTGGACGCTTTGGTGGAAGCCCCTTCTGCCGAAGATCGCCGCAAGAGGAAAGGGAAGGAGATTTCTTCTGAGGGGGCCCTGGATTCTGGCGACGACGTTGCCGAAGTGCCACCAGGTTTGATGCCTTAGACACTCAGTTTTTGAATTTTTTGGCAGCTACTTGTGTTTGACAATTTTTCTGCTTTTTGTCGTGCAGAGGAGATTCTTCCTCCGGATTGGGTTGCCGAGCATGCCCGGAAGCGGGCCCTTCGGGATGCCCATATCCCGAAGGGGAAGATTCCAAAGGAGCCGTTTTGGTCCTTTACGGAGGACATGGACATGTACTCCGAAGACTACCCGCTCATGGCCAAGGAGATTGCAAAGGGGGTCCTGACTGAAGCTTCTTTCAGGGCCCTCGCGGGGGCTCATCCGGAAGATGACTCCCTCGCCGTGAAGCTTTCCGAGCACACTGCCCAGGTGTGTTTATCTCCTTGCCCCTTTTTTGTCTCTGATTTCTTCTAAGCATTTGGCTTTCCCTTTTTTGCCTTGTCTCATTCTTGCCTCTGTTTTTCTGCAGCTGCTGGGATATGCCGGATTCCTCAAAGTTCGGGTGGCGAGGCAGGGGATGTACCGGGCCGCCGCTTCAAAGACTATAGAACAATACCAGACCTAGTGCGCGGACCTGCTTGCTCGAAACACTCAGCTGGCCCAGACTTCGGCGTCAGAGATTGCTGCCCTTCGGGAGGAGTTTGCAAAGGAAAAAGAAGAACTTATAAAGGACTCCTCCCAGAAGATTTCCGACCTCGGCGGAAAAGTGGCGGAGCTGACTTTGGCTAACGAGGCACTTCAAAAGGAGAAGTCGGATTCTGCGGCTCTTCTGGCGAAGACGGAGGCCGAGAAAGCCGCACTTCAAGCCGAGGTCGATTCTTCGAAGAAGGGGAAGGATGAGTCGAGAAAAAAGAAGGTGAAGGCATTAAGGAAAAAGGTTGAAGACCTGGAGAAGGAGCTTAATGATCTTGGGGTCGAGAAGAGGAAATCCGACGAGATGACCAAAGTTGGTTTTCAAGACGGGTTTTGTCTCGTTCGTCATCAAGTTCTTCTGAAGTTTCCAGATCTCGACCTTTCTTTCCTGGAGGCCCTGAATATTCCTGAGGGACCTCGGTGGACTTGGTCCAAGCTCGAGCACTTGAACCTGCCTCAGACTCTTCCGGCGCGGGTGGTGGCGGAAAAGGATGCAGGGGCTAGTGGCTCCCGGGACGCCGAGAATCCCTAATTTATCTCAGGCCCCTTCTGCCTTCTTTTTCTCCTTCCTTGTACTCTTTCTTTCTTGGTAGTCCTTCTTCTTTGTAAACCGATCTTGTCTGTTAATAAAGACTTTTTTCTTTCCTGTAAGAAATTTTGGCTAAGTCTTTTTTGTGAGATTGTTCATTCCTTTTTGCCCCGAACGCGTTTGCTCAAGAGACTTCGGAAGATTAGATCGGTTCTCTGTGAGCCTTTGTATTTAGAAATTCTCGCAAGGTTTTACATTTCCTATTGTCCCGAACATGCTTGCTCGAGGGACTTCAGGAAATCGCACCCATGCTTATTCTGGCGACCATCTTCGCGGAATTTTAGTATATCTTTTGTTCAAGAATCTTTCTTTCAGAAGCCCGTGTAGCTAGAAAATTTTTCTAACTTTGTACAATGTAAACCCTTTCGTCAAGATTCTAAGCATAGAACTTTTTCAAGGCATCTGAATGCCAAGTGTTTTTTAATTCCACGCCTTCGGCGTCACCGAGCTTGTACACCCCTCTTCGTACTTCGGCAAGAACCAGATAAGGTCCCTCCCAATTCGCGCGAAGTACGCCGTGTGATGGCCTCCGGGGTGCGAATTCCGCCTTTCGGAGAACGA
Source organism: Aquilaria sinensis (assembly GCA_005392925.1). NCBI lineage: Eukaryota > Viridiplantae > Streptophyta > Magnoliopsida > Malvales > Thymelaeaceae > Aquilaria > Aquilaria sinensis. Next base: position 22,122 of record SMDT01003234.1, on the reverse strand, counting down.
GATCACCCTTTTTTATTCCTTTTGGCCTAGCTCGCAAGTTTATAGCGGCGGCCACTCTTTGCTGGAAAGCTTTCCTTCTTAGTTCCGCTATTTCTCTATGTTCGCCGACGAGGTCGAGCTTGGTTCTTAAGCCGAGGTCATTTCCACTTTCATCAAATACCTGCACTCGTATTGATGGTCGCACTACCTCTATTGGGATCAAGGCCTCCGTACCGAAGACGAGCGAGAAAGGAGTTTCCCCTGTAGCTCTTCGGGGCGTTGTTCGGTAGCTCCATAGCACGCTTTGGAGTTCTCCTGGCCATTTCCCTTTTGCCTCCCCCAGTCTCTTTTTCAGACCATCTTTTATGGTCCTGTTAGATACTTCCACCTGCCCATTGCTTTGGGGGTGAGCTACCGGGGCGAAGTGCATCTTTATTCCGAGGTCGCTGATAAACTCTTGGAATCCTTTGTCTATGAACTGGGATCCGTTATCAGCCACTAGCACCCTCGGTATACCGAATCTGCATACTATGTTTTTCCATACGAACTTGTGCACTTCTCTTGCCGAGATAGTCGTCAAAGGTTCTGCCTCGACCCATTTAGAGAAATAGTCTACTGCGACTACGCAGAACTTCACGCCCCCAGGCGCTGTCGGGAGCGGCCCGATAAGGTCTATGCCCCAAACTGCGAAGGGCCAGGGATAGTTTGCCGAAGTCACCAGCTCCGAGGGTGTTCTCTGGATTTTTGCATGTCTTTGGCAATTACCACATTTCTGGACGAACCGCCTGGCGTCTTTCCTCAGGGTAGGCCAAAAGTATCCTTGGCAAAGTATCACCCCTGCCAGGGCGTTGGTTCCGATGTGCGAACCACAAGCGCCTTCGTGAACTTCTTGGAGGATTATTTCAATATCCTCTTCGCCAACACACCTCTGTAGCGGATTTGCATATCCCTGCCGATATAGCTCTTCTCCAATCAGAAAGAAACGACCGGAGCGTCTCCGCACTTTTGCTGCTTCATTGGGGTCTTCGGGGAGCGTATTGGTTTCGAGATATGTTTTTATTGGGTCTTTCCAGCTTCTTCCCGAAGTCATTATGCTCAGCACTGTAATGCTTGGCTGGCTTAGCACCTCAGTATATGCTTTTGATTTTGCCAATTCATCTGCCTCAGTGTTATGTCTGTGACGCACGCTCTTGATTCACACGGTGTCGAATTCTCGAATAAGCTTCGTTACTAATTCATGGTATTTTGCCAGTGTTGGATCCTTCGCCCCGTAGTCCCCTGCTGTTTGCCGAACTACTAGCTGGGAATCGCTATGGGCTTTCAAGTTTCTGACACCAATTTTTCTGGCCAGGCGCAAGCCCGCTATGAGGGCTTCATATTCAGCCACATTGTTGGTGACATTGAAGCTGAACTTAATGGCCTTCATTACTTCCAGGCCTTCGGGGCCTCTGATGATCACCCCTGCTCCTTGGTGCTCGGCGCCCGAGGCACCATCAACGTACAAAGCCCATTCTGGCTCATTTTCATCGGGACTTGGGTGGCTGTCCTCGGTAATGGGGACCTCGGCAATGAAATCTGCCAAGGCTTGAGCTTTTATGGCTTTCCGAGGTTCATAAGTGATGTCGTGTTCGCCAAGCTCTATACACCATTTGGAGAGCCTTCCCGAATGGTCAACCTTCTTCATGACGTCCCGCAGGGGTAAACTACTTCGGACGATGATGGGGTGAGCCTGAAAATATGGTCGCAGCCTTCTTCCTGAAAATATGGTCCAGGACCAAGGCATATATAGCTTTCTGTAACAAAGGATATCTGATTTCGGCGCCATGCAGGGACTTGCTCACATAGTAGACTGGCCACTGCTTCGCCCCTTCCTCTTTCACAAGGACTGAGCTTACTGCTTTTTCTGTGACGGCGAGGTACAACACAAGAGGTTCTCTTTCGCGGGGCTGTCGCAAAGTGGGCAGGCGAGCCAAGTAGATTTTGAGTTCTTCCCAAGCTTTTTGGCAGTCCTCATTCCAAGGACGATCATCACTCCCGAGGTCGTCCTCCCTTTTTGCTGCCTTAGTGAGGACTTTGAAGAATGCTCGACACCGGTCTCCATATCTGGAAATAAATCTGCTAAGGGAGGTTATTCTTCCAGCAAGTCTCTGCACATCTTTTATTGTGGCAGGAGTTCGGAATTCCAACAGAGCCTTAATTTTTTCTGGGTTAGCATCAATGCCTCTTTCTGATACCATGTACCCAAGGAACTTTCCCGAAGTTACCCCGAAGGTGCACTTCTCGGGGTTAAGGCGAATTCCGAAGGTCCTGAGCTGGTGAAAAGTCTCCCTTAGGTCTGTGACATGGTCTACAGGCAGCTTGCTTTTAACTATCATGTCATCTACGTACACTTCCATGTTCCTCCCTATTTGGTCATTAAAGACCTTGCTCATCAACCTCTGGTAGGTGGCTCCTGCGTTTTTGAGCCCGAAAGGCATCCTGGTGTAACAGTATGTCCCCCCCTCGGTGATGAAGGCTGTTTTTTCTTCGTCTTAGGGGTCCATCTTTATTTGATGGTAGCCGCTGAAGGCGTCTAGGAAACTTAGGAGCCCGTATTCGGCAGTTGAATCTACCAGTTGATCTATTGGCGGGAGAGGATATGAATCTTTTGGGCAAGCATTGTTCAGGTTTCTGAAGTCGATGCACATCCGAAGTTTGTTGCTTCCTTCTTTTGTGGCGATCACCACATTGCTTAGCCATTCGGGGTACTTGACCTCCCTGATTACATCTGCCTCCAATAAACGTTGGACTTCGGTTTTGACGAAGTCATTTTTATGGGCTGAGATGCCTCGTTTCTTTTGCCGGACAGGCTTTGCTTCCGGACTTACTTTGAGGCTATGTTGTATTACGCGCGGATTTACCCCCGGCCTGTCTTTCGGCGAGTAGGCGAACAGGTCTTTATTCATTACCAGAAAGGATACAAGTTTTTTCTTATCTCCTTCGGACAAGTTTTTCCCTATTCGGGTACTTCGTTCTGGGATAAGTTCCACTTCTTCCATTTCTACCTTGCCAGAAACTTCTTTCTCGCCATTTTTTGACTTTGAAGCCCCTGCTTCTACAGCTTGTGTGGAATTGTTTGCTGGGGCTTTTCGGGCTTTGACGAACACCTTTCTTACTTCGCCCTGATCTATGAAGATTTCTGCGTCTCCTTCCTTGGTGGCGAAAGTGACAGTCAAATATCTCACGTCAGGGCGAATGTGCAGATTTCCCTGCGTCTGTCTTCCAAGGATGGCCATGACAGCTATTTCCCTGGCCTTCCTTTTTCTTTCCGAGGATGGGAGCCCCGTCGTGATTGTTTGTATGACTCCCGCAGGGGGTGGAGGGCACCTCTTTGGACTTCGGTTTCTTCGCCTGTCGGATTCGTAGTCCTCATCTTCTACCTTTCCTTCCTCCTCTTTCGTCCCCTTCGGGGAAAGCAACCGTAGGTACCGCCGAAGTTGGCCTTGTTTTATCAGCGATTCAATATACTTCTTCAGCTGGAAGCAATCCTCAGTGTCGTGGCCATGATCGCGATGAAATTGGCAGAACTTCTTCATGTTTTTTCTATTTTCAGCGGTCATGGCCCTTGGCCTCTGAACTTGTGTTCCCTGCCTCTCCAGAGTCATGAGGATGTTGGTCCTCGTGGTGTTCAGCGCTGTGAAGTTCGGGGGTTTCCTTCCTCGCATCCTCCGGGGTCGGGGTGGCTGGTCGGTCGGATAGCGTGCCTGCTGGCTGGGCCCTTCGCCACGGGTGTGCTCGGGCCTGGGTCCGCCCATTCTTAGTTCTTCGGCCGTCATGTGCTGTTCGGCCCGTCGGTAGAATTCGCCCAGTGTGTCTGGAGGGTCCTTGGAGAATTCGTAGAAGAGTTGGGAATCCCTCCGAAGACCCCTTGTCATGGCGAGGATGCGTATTTCGGGCCGAAAGTCTGGAACACTTAAAGCCTCTCTGTTGAACCTCTCGACATAGTCGCGTATAGTTTCTCCGCTTCTTTGCGCTATGTCAAACATTTGAACGGGCATCTTCGCCATCGGGCGACTCCCGATGAACTGTTGGGTGAAGACTGTTGATAACTCCTGGAATTTCCCGATGATTCCTGGAGCCAAGGAGTTGTACCACACGGTTGCTGGCCCGGAGAGGGTGACCTCGAAGCACTTGCACAAGGTGGCGTCGTCCGCACCGTGCATCATCATGCTGCGTCTGTACTTCATCAGGTGGGCCTGCGGGTCTGTCTGACCATCGTACGTCTCTAGCCGAGGTACCCTGAAGTCGCCTGGCATAGCTGCCTCGACCACAGCTCGGGTGAAAGGAGACTGATCCCCACAAAAAGACTCAGACAGTCTGGCCCAAACTGGCTTGCGAGCCACCTGCCTCTCGACTTGGTCCAGCCTTGCCAATATTTTCTCCATGAGGGCGGCGGCGCTAGGTTCTTCCTCGGGTGGAGGAGATTGACGACGCCTCTTCGGAGAATGGCTTCGTCGTCGGGGAGAGGGTGACCTCGTCTCGGGCAAAGGGCTCCTTCGGCGTCGAATTTTGGGTTGGTTGGGCCCCGTTTGCCCTGGAAGGCGTGCCCCGAGGGGCATATTTTCTGTTGAAGACTCCTCACGTGGGTCTTCACTCCCCGAACTGCGGCGGACTGCTTTGGGGCTCTTTTCCCGAGGGCGTACCGGTGAAGGAGACCTTTGGGTTTGAGCTTGTTGTGGCCATCTTCTGTCTATCTGTTGTGTCATCTCAGCCACAACAGAGCGTTGGAAGTCACGGAGGAAGCTCATGGTTATGACCAGAGGACGTTCTTCCTCGGGCGTGGAAGTCCCTGGAAAAGTTTGCTCAGCAGCCGGTTGGACTTCAGGCGCGGACGGGGACTTCGGGAGTCCTTTGTCCTTAGAACGCCGAGTCTCAACGACGGCAACCTGAGGGTGGGTTCCCACAGACGGCGCCAAATGATGTCCGGAGACGTCTTCGCTGGAGGACATGATGGTTTCTGGAGGGACTTCCTGAGGAGGAGAACGCCCGGAGTGGAGGTTTCCCAGGGAGTGGTACCTGAAGAGCCCAAAAGGAAAGGTTAGGAGGTCCCCGGGATGTTTTTCCGGGGAGGAGCCTCCGACGCCCAAGTTAGTTTTCTGAGAGGTGAAGGAAAGAGAGCACTCAGGGGTTTAGTGGCCTTGCCTGTTCGTATCCTCTCAACTGACTGACCAACCCTTTGCAAGGGGCTGCTCTTTGGTATTTATAGAAGTGTCTGGCCCGTTCAGATCGTGACACGTGTTCGGTCAGATCTGCTGTGTACCTTTGGACACAGGGGACAAGTAGCTGTTTGTAGGCTCTCTCGAGCCTTGGTCCGAGACAGGTTGTGACAAGGCCTGGGCGGCGTCGGCGTGTCAGAGCGTCGTTTGAGGTGACATGGCGCGTCTGTGGGCGATGTGTCAGAGGCTCCTTAAATGCTCTTGCCGTACTCCCGTTGTCCTTTGGGCGAGGTCGTTCTCTGGGACGAACACCCTTCTTCGGGAGTTATGTTCGCAGTTCGGGGCACTGCCTAGCTCGCAGGTTTCACTTTCGGGAAATCCTCTCCTGCTTGTGGTAGCTGGTTCTTCTACCCCGAAGGCGATCTGTTTAATCCCCCGAGGGGGCTGTCTGCACCTTTGGAGCTCTCTGGGGTACTAGGCTAAATCCCAAGCTCGAGGCGCTGGAATTCGCCAAGTCCGAGGTCAGTACTAGTGCCTCCCTCGGATGGTGCCAGGCTTCCTGAGCATGCTTTTGATAGGAGGTACGTTCTAGGAGAGGCGATAGTCCTTCGGCTATCAGTCACAAGTGTGAGGAACCGCCTCGTTTATTTCCCTATTAATTTTTAATTAGGCCAGATTGTTTTGTTCCCTAATTAGTTTCTCTAATTAAGCTAGAATTTATTCCTTACTTCCAGGATCTTTACTAAGACTAATAAAAGTTCCTTGGTTACTTGCCTAGCCATTAATTACTTGTGAGTTAAGAAAACATATTGTCATTTCTCATTCATCAAGACCATTCATATATTAAAGGCAAGTAGTATTAAAGGTTTGGCGGAGTGCATAGGAGAACATGTAGTTGTGGAGCTCCAATGTTATAAAACCATTTTATGCATATGAATGAATACATGATTAAACAAGGTGTCAAACCAATTATGAAAACTACACTTACAACAAGTAACCCATACACTAATCAAGTTTATGGTCTATTACATAACTATTACATTCATGCCACGTTCTAAACTAAGGGCATTATCAACAACATCACTGAGCTTCTAGTACTACTACTACTATTATTTTTGCCATAGTGTACCACTATAGCCCCCCTTTGCCCAAGAAAAATCCCTTGGGTGAGGCAACCACAACATGTCATTTCCTTAAGCATGCCTTACTACCAAGCAAGAATCCCTAGAGTTAGGCCATTAATTACATGATCAAATTATGGAATAAAATTTACAAGTATGTGCACAAAGTGTTGATGCATGTGCCCATTTACATACAAACATACATATACAAAACAACTCATCATACCAACATAATCCAAGCAATCAAATCTTGCATATTAACAATAAGGACAAGTGATTGCCGAAGGGCTATTGCCCCTGAAGGACTTCGCATGTGCGCACCACCCTTGGCCAGCGCACCACCCCCGGTCAAAACAGACATGACAAAACCCCGGCAAAGAGAGGGCCTCTGCACCCTTGAACAAGCCGGATAAGCGTTACCCTCAGGAAACCCGTGGGACCAACTTCGGTTAGAAGGGGTCACCACCCTTCCCAATGGTGACCTCGCGCCGACCTCCCATGCCAAAAACCACCTTCAGATACCCTTTGGGCCACCCTCGGAGCGTGCTCATGAAGTGCCATCATCAGGTACCTGAGCCTGACCTCGGGAGAGCCTAACCGAAGGTGCCTCAAGGGACCTCCCTCTAAAAGAGCTCACCTCCCCGAATGAGCTCTATACTCTGAAGGAGTTCGGTCCCCCGAAAAGGCCACGTGGACATACGACAAAAAGGCTGAGGAGCCTCTGACATGCCACCCTCGTACGGTCCCCGACACGCCGCCTTCGGACACGCTCTAACACGCCACCCTCGTACGACCTAGGCTTCTGACCAGACGGCCTGTGGTCTGCTGGAGGCCCCCACTCCCAAAAGTACGAACCGCATCCGACCGAACATGTGTCGTGATTTGGGGAGGTTGTGGCAAACGAACTTCTCCTGTGCACCTCCCTACAAATATTCGGGAAGCGACCTAGGCAAGGGCCCCCGACTTTAAGGAAAAACTCTTCACTCCCTACTTATTATTCTCCATTTTCAAACACTGACTTGGGCATTGGAGGCTCCTCCCCCGGAAAATACTCCGGGGAGCTCCTAATCCTTTTTCTGAGTCCTTGCAGCCCTTCTCCCACCGGAGGCCCCTCATCCAGGCATTCCCTCACCGGAAGTTTCTGCTCCAGGCTCACCATGTTTCACAACGAAGATGTGGAAGGGCATCATTTGGCGCCGTCTGTGGGAATCCTTTCCTAGGTCGCCGTCGTAGAGACTCGGCGTTCCAAAGAAAAGGGGCTCCCAAAGTCCCCTTCTGCGCTGGAGGCTTAGCCGGCAACCGAGCAGCCCACTGCAGAGACTTCTACGCCGGAGGACGACCGCCTTTAACAGTGATGTTAAGCTTCTTACAAGAATTCCAGCACTCCATCGTCGCTGAAATGACTCAGCAACTCGACCAGATGTGGCACTAGCCTCTTCTGGTCCGAAGAGCTTCCCCCTCGGCAACGTGTCGAGAATGAAGAACGAGGTTCACCCACCAGAGTTTCAAGAGTTAGGGCTCTCATGACGCATCTTCAATGGAGGACGTGCCCCCTAGGGTGTGACCCACCAGAGAAAGGGCCCCAAAAGAAACTAGGACCTTTTGTCGGCGGAGTCCGTCCCCGTACCGAAAGTCCCAGTCTCCTTGCCGCCGAAGTTATTCTCCGAGAAGGAGAAGAAGTTCGCCATTGCTGGCGACCACTAGGCAGAAAGGGGAAGCTAACACAGCTACCCTCATGGAGAAGATCCTTGGAAGACTGGAAAAAAAGGTTAAGAGGAAGATCTCCCGAAAACCAGTCTGGTCAAGACTGTCTGACGTTTATACCGGAGAAGAGTCACCCTTTGTACAGGAAGTGGTGGAGGTGCCCATGCCTAGTGACTTCAGGGTGTCACGCTTGGAAACCTACGATGGGCGTAGTGACCCCCAGGCGCACCTGACAAAGTACAAGCGAAGCATGGTGCTCCACGGCGCAGATGGCACTACCCTCTGCAAGTGTTTCGAGGTGACCTTCTTTGGTCCAGCAACGGCATGGTATAATTCCCTGGCCCACGGAACCTTGCTGAGTTTCCAGGAGCAACGGCCAAGATGCCAGTGCAGATGTTAGACATAGCACAGCGAAGTGGGGAAACCATTCGCGACTACGTTGAAAGGTTCAACCGAGAAGCACTAAGCGTGCCCGACTTTCGGTTCAAGATTTGCATCCTTGCAATAAGAAGAGGACTTCGAAGAGACTCCCAGCTCTTTTATGAGTTCTCCAAGGACCCCTCAGACACCCTCGAGGAGTTCTGTCGAAGGGCTGAACAGCATATGACGGCTGAAGAACTCAGAATAGGGGGACTAAAGGTGGAACACCCTCGGCCCGAAGAACCAAGCCACCAGCCTCGGTACCAGAGTGAGGTTGGAGGAAGGCCCTGAAAACAAAGGGTTAAAAGGCCAACGATGTTCACTCCCCTGAACGCCACGAGGGCCATCATTCTCATGGCCTTAGAAAGGCAAGGGACTACAGTTCTAAGGCCAAAGGCCATGACTTCAGAAAACAAGAAGAACATGAAGAAGTTCTGCCAATTCCACCGAGATCATGGCCATGACACCGAAGACTGCTTCCAGCTGAGGAAGTACATCGAGTCTCTGATAAAGCAAGGCCAACTTCGTCGGTACTTGTAAATGCCTTCTCCGAAGGGGAGAAAGGAAGAACAAGAAGGGGGGATGAGGAGGACTTTGATTCTGATAGAAGTTCTCGAAATAATCCGCCACCATCAGCAGGAGTCATCCAAACCATCACTACAGGGGTACCCTCGGCCGAGAGGAAAAGAAAGATAAGAGAAATCTCTATAATGGAGTATGGGAACTCGACTGACACCTCCTTTTTGGGGACTAACTTCGGCGCTGAGGGGATGGCGACTTTTCCTCAGGTGAAGAACTCCTTCGGCAGGGAGTTCTGGGATGTTTTGACCCCGTTTCCTCCGTAGGTCGGGTCCCGAGGGGTATGTTTTCCATTGAGGATTCGTCATGTTGATCCCCGCTCCTCGAGCTCCTATGCGTCGATCTAGGACTTTTCTCCCAGTGAGGTACCGGCGAGGGTGGCCTTCGGCCCGAGGCTGAGTGTGGCCATCTTTGGTCTAGCTGCCGTGTCATTTTAGCCACAATGGAGCGTTGGAATTCACATAGGAAGCTCATGGTGATGGTCAGGGGCCGCTCGTCCTCCGGCAAGGAAGTCCCTACTGCAGTTTGTTCGGTTGCCGGCTGAACTTCTGGCATGGACGGGTGCTTCGAAAGCCCCTTGTCCTTGAAACGCCGAGTTTCAATGACGGCAACCTGGGGGTGAGTTCCCACAAACGGCACCAAATGATGCCCGACAGCATCTTCGTCATGTGACATGGTAGGAGCGAGGGGGACTTCCGGTAAGGAAGAGCGCCTGAGGTGGAGATTTCCTAGGGGAGGTTACCTGAAAGGCTTAGAAGACAGAGGTTAGAAGGTCCCCGGAGTCTTTTTCCGGGGAGGAGCCTCCGACGCCCAAGTCAGTGTTTAGGAGATATGCAGGTGGTAAAGAGTGGAGAAGTATGGCCTCTGGTGCTCAACCCCTTTACCTGGGGTGCTTACCGAGTATTTATAGAGGGGCGAACAGTAGTAGTTCTCCTCACGTGGCCGGCCCAGATTGTGACACGTGTTCGGTGGGATGTGGTCCACGTCGTCGGGGAAAAGAGGAACATCCAGCCGACCATAGGCCGCCTGGCCAAGAGCCTAGGCAACCCGAGAGTGGCGTCCTAGAGTGTTTCTGCAGGCGGCGTGTTAGAGTGTGTCTGGGGGCCGCGTGTCGGGGATATGTCAAAGGCTCCTTAATTGCTCCTGTCGTACTTCCGAGGTCCCTTTGGTAGAAGAGACCTCTTCGGAGAAGAACTTGTCTCCCGAGGTTACTTTAGTATCGCAGGAGTATATTTCCTGAGGGTGGTCTTTCTCAGGGATACCCTCCACTTCCGAGGATGGTTTAATCGTCCCCCCGAGCTTGGCACTGTCGTTTCCTAGAACGAAGAATTGCTGAGGTCGGATTCGGGGGGTCGAACATCCTTCTTTCCGTAGCAGGTGGTTCCTCTTCCGAGGTTGGTACCTTGTCCGAGCCTGTGGGTTCGGAAGGTGATGGGCACTTCAGCTATCACATGCCCCCTCCCGGAAAGTCGAAGCGGAGACTTCGGCTTTACGTTTCCAGGAAGGCTTTTTTGTCGAACTCGTGGTTGGAGCTTCACTGAAGAAATTGCTCTTCTCCAGGAGGCACCCCTACATAGCCGAGGTGCCCTTTCCTAGTTCTTTGGAAACCTTGGGGCACATGCAGCCTTTGTTTTCACTTTTTCTGCTGTGGGTTAGTGAACTATCGCATCCTTTGACCAGACATGCCAGTTATGGATAAGCGTGCCTTGGTTTTCGCGATGTCAAAAGTGCGTGCCCTAGTTCTTCGTGTTGGAGGACACGTGGGCACTAGTGGATGGCAAAATAGTTACGTCGGTCACGCTAATTGCGTCTCTTCACCTTCGAGAAGTAATAATGAGGCCGTTGCGTCTTTGAGGGGTAATAATGACGATGTTTTGCTTACCCTTTTCGGTCTATATAAGCGCCCCCTGCCTCATTTCTTCCTACTCTTTCCTTTTGACCTCATCTGTTCTAGAGCTTTCTCCTGTCTTTTCTCTTCTCCCGGCGATGTTTTTAGCAGCAGAGCGATTTTCGGTAACCATTCACGACGGCGTCCAGGAATCCTGACTTCGGCAAAACCTTCGGTGAGTCTTTCCTTCTTTAGTTCTTCTTTCTCCCCGAGGTTGTTCTCCTTCTGTTTTTTGAAAGATGTCGAGTCCAACTCCTCTGATGTCCGTTCATCCTCTTCCCGAGAGTTTTCTCCCTCTTGAGTCTCACCTGTGCTGCACTACTTCGGAAAAGATGACGAAGTGGATAGCCAAATTCTACCTCCCCTCCTACCTCGTCCCGAGGTTGCCCTTCCCGGGCTCATATGTTTTCATGGCCCATTCGGGTGAAATCACCGTTTACCGAGGTCAGTTGAAAGCCGGTCTTCGGTATCCTCCTCACCGGATGATATGCGAGTTCTGCAAGTTTCACGGGATTGTTGTGAATCAGCTTCCCCCTAACTCTTATTCTTACTTTAATTCTTTCCTCTGTATGTGTAGCATTTTTAAAATTCAGCTCCACTTCCTTTTCTTTCTTTAGTATTATAAACTCCATACGGTCCCGAAGGGAGGTTTTTACTTCTTGCTTCCCCGAGGGCCCGGGAGCAAAAAATTCACTTTCACCTTCAACAATAGAGATAGTTGGCGCGGGTGGCAGAAGAAATTCTTTTTTGTGTCAATTCCCAAATCCTGGAGCCACGTACCGACTAGATGGGCTTCCGGGATGCTTAAGATCGACGTTCCAAGAAGCTTCTAACCTCGGGTCTATTCACCGAGTTTGACAAGTTCGATCGGTGCATTCGGGCGGTGGCGGACTGGGATCTTGAGGCCCCTCCGCGTTCTCTATACCCTTTTCCCATTAAGTGGGACCTCATGACCGAGGAGGTCTTTCGGGAACTGGGGATAGTGAACGCGCATAAGTCTGATCCAAACATGCCTGTGCCTGTTCTTCCCGGAAAAAAGGCATGGATAGTGATGCTCCTTCGGGGTGAGATCTCATATGAGGCTTTTTTCGAGAGTAAGTCATCTTCCAGGTTTTGCTGTCTGTTTTCTGTTTGTACTTACATTGATGTCTTTTCCTCTTGTAGAGATGGGCGATCAATCCGCTGATTTTTACAAGTCCCTCTTTCTCGGCCAAGCCAAGAAGGGGGAATAGACGCGCAAGAAGACGGTTGCTAAAAGAAAGAAGACGACTGGCGACCCGTCTAAGGCGAAAAAGGCCAAGGGGGATATCCTCCCTCCCCCCGAGGTCGTTGTGGAAGTGGAGGATAGGTCTCCTGCCCAATCTCCTGCCCTCGCGGACCCTCCCTCGGATTCTGCCACTCTCGGGGCAGCTCTGAGCCCCATCCCTTCTGCCGAGGCTCTGGTTGAGCATACTTCAGCTCGAAAGCTCGAGGAGAGCAAAGGAGGAAGGGTAAAAATATCCCTGACGAAGTCCGAGGGGAGGACGTGTCTAAAGACGACGTGGCCGAGGTTCCCCCAGGTTGGTTCCTTAGCCGTTCTTCTACAAATCTTAGCATTTTTTGTATCTATGATTTTTTAGATGAATGGCTAAAGGATGATGTATTGACAGAACTTTGGCGCGATCTTGCAGAGAATGTAGTCCAAGCTCCTTGGTCAGAGGCCTATGCCCATAGAAGGGCTCTCCGGGATAGGCGTATCCCGAAGGATAAGGTGCCACGGGAGCCGTTCTAAACTTTCATGGAGGACATGAATTTGTTCTTCGAGGATAGCCAGTTAATGGCTCCTTAGATGGTAACGGGTGTGCTAACGAATGCCACCTTTCAATCGCTGGTCGAGGAATGTCCTAACGAGGAGATCCTCGCGGCGAGGATGACCGAGCACGCCACCCAGGTAGGCTTTTTCTCCTTTTCCTTAGAAAAAATTTCTGTCTTTGTCGCTTCTTGTCTCTTACTCGGGGTTTCCTCTTTTCTTGCAGCTCTTGGCATACAGCGGGTACTTCCGCTCCTGGGCGGTGAAACAGGCCGAGGTCCGTTCTCGGTCTGAAGATTCTCTTAAGAAGGTGCGAGACTTCTGCGCCTGATACGTCCTCAAGTTCGGTAAGCTGAACAAGATTGTTCAGGAGGACGTAGTGAATCTTCGGGCCGAGCTCGATGAGAGCAAGAAGAAGCTCATTCTTGACTTTTCAGCTAAGGTCAAGGATCTTGGATCAAAATGTGTAGTTCTCTCTTCGGAGAACGAGGCCCTTCGGGAAGGAAAAAGCAGCAGAAGCAGAGAATCTTACGAAGGCGCTTGCACTGAACGCCGAGCTCTAGGCCGAAGTTGATTCGTTGAAGAAGGGGGCAAGAAGAGGCTAGAGAATGAAGTTGCCGATCTCAAGGCGTACTTAGAAGCGCTGGATGCCGAGGAGGATAAGTCAGACCAGATGGTGAAGGTTTCCTACCTGGACGGCTTTTGCCTAGCGCAACACCAGGTCCTCTCTCGGTTCCCCGGGCTCAACCTCTCCTTCCTGTCTGCACTGGACTTCCCCAAGACACCCAGGTGGACATGGTCAAAGCTGGAGTTCCTCAACCTCCCTTCTGTGCTCGTGCCTTCAAGCGAGCATGCCCAAGAAGCTGCCGAGACCGAGGAGGCACAGAACACTTCCACCCAACCTTAGATTTTTTTTTCTTCTTTCTGCTCTTGTGATCCTGTAATCTTGCTCCTTGATAATGATATTTCAAATTTTGGCTAAGTCTTTGAGCAGTGCTTCTATTCCCCAATTATCCTGACCACTTTCGGTCAAGGGACTTCAGAAAAACACCTTTACTCTACTAGCCGTTTCCGTTTTTGACGAATTTCCTTTTTTGGCCTACTTGTAATCAATCTTCAGAAGGGTTAAGTGAATTTCGCAAGCTCTTAGGATTAATCCTTGTTCGGCGTGAGTTCTTTGGTGGAGGGAAAGATTCTATACTTAGAAAATTTTTCTAACTTGTACATTTTATCAAGATCCTAAGTATAAAATTTCTTCAAGGCGTCTGAATGCCATGTATTTTTCAATTCTCCACCTTCGGGGTTACCCAGCTTGAAAACTCCTTTTCGAACCTCATCCAGGACCAAATAGGGTCCTTCCTAGTTGGCGCGAGGTACTCCGTGTGACGATTTTTTAGGTTCGAACTCGGCATTTCAGAGAACGAGGTCTCCTTTCTTTATCCCTTTTGGTCTAACGTGCAGGTTCGCAACTGCAGCCACTCTCTGCTGGAAGGCCTTTCTTCTGAGTTCAGCAATTTCTCTGTGTTCATCAATTAGGTCGAGCTTGGTTCTCAAACCGAGGTCATTTCCCCCTTCGTCGAACACTTGTACCCTGAGTGAAGGCTGAACCACTTCGACAGGGATGATGGCTTCTGTGCCAAAGACGAGCGAAAAAGGTGTTTCCCCCATGGCCCTTCGGGGTGTTGTCCGATAACTCCAAAGCATACTAGGAAGTTCTCCTGGCCACTTTCCCTTTGCTTCTCCCAACCTCTTTTTCAGACCCTCTTTTATGGTTCTATTGGATACCTCTACTTGTCCATTGCTCTGGGGATGAGCTACCAAGTGCATTTTTATTCCAAGGTCGGTGACGAATTCTTGGAATCCCTTGTCTGTGAACTGGAAACCATTATCGGCCACTATTACCCTTGGTATACCGAACCTGCATATAATGTTTTTCCAGACAAACTTTTGTATATCTTTTTCCAAAATAGTTGTTAGGGGTTCTGCCTCGACCCATTTAGTGAAATAGTCCACTGCTACTACGCAGAACTTCATTCCTCCGGGTGCTGTCGGGAGCGGCCCAATGAGATCTATGCCCCACATTGCAAAGGGACAAGGGTAATCTGCCGAGGTTATTAACTCCGAGGGGAGTCTTTGAATACTGGCGTGTTTTTGGCAATTGTGAACTTCTGGACAAACTGCCTTGCGTCCTTTCTTAAGGTGGGCTAGAAGTACCCTTGGCGGAGTATTATTCCTGCCAAAGTGTCAGTTCCGGTATGGGAACCAGAAGCCCCCTCGTGGACCTCTCCGAGAATCATCCTAGCATCCTCTCCACCGACACACCTTTGCAACGAATTCGCATACCCCTGTCGGTATAATTCTTACCCAATTAGAAAATATCATCCGGAACGCCTTCACACCTTCGCCGCCTCGTGAGGATCTTCGGGGAGTGCTTCGGTCGCAAGATACCTCTTTATAGGATCTTTCCACCCTTTGCCCAAGGTTGTTATGCCTAGCGTTGCTATGCTCGAGTGGCTTAACACTTCGGTGAACCTTTTTGATTTTGCCAAGCTGTCAGCTTTAGCGTTGTCTCAGTGAGGTACATTTTCAATATGTACTGTGTTGAACTCCTGGATGAGCTTTGACACGCATTCATGATATTTTGCCAAAGTTGGGTCCTTTGCACTATAGTCCCCTGCCATCTGCCGCACCACCAATTGGGAGTCACTGTGGGCTTTTAGATTTCTCACACCAATCTTTCTGCCCAGGCATAATCCTGCTATGAGAGCTTCGTATTCTGCCATATTGTTGGTGACATTAAACCTAAATTTGATGGATTTCATGACTTCTAGGCCTTCGGGACCATGAATGATTACCCCAACTCCTTGGTGCTCGGAACCGGAGGCCCCATCTACAAACAGAGTCCACTCTGGCTCAGTTTTGCCGAGGTCTAATTGTTCACCTTCGGCAGTAGGCATTTCAGCAATGAAGTCTGCTAGAGCTTGGGCTTTTATTGCTTTCCTTGGTTCATAAGTAATATCATACTCACCAAGCTCTATGCACCACTTGGAAAGTCTCCCTGAATGATATACTCTCTTCATGACGTCCCAAAGAGGTAGGTTACTGATGCCTCAAGGCATCTTCGTTTGCTGTCATGTTGACAGGTGGAGAGACTTCCTGAAGAGGCGAGCGCCTGGAGCTCTGGTTTCCCAGCCGAGTGTGCCTGAAAAGCTCAAAGAAGAGGTTAGGAGGTCCCCGGTTTGCTTTTCCGGGGAGGACCCTCCGACGCCCAAGTCAGTTTTCTGAGTGAAGGTGGAGGAAGAACACTAAGGGATCAAGTGTCTTGCCTGTTTTGTGTTTTCTCAAAGGGAGGAAAATGCCCATCCCTTGCCCAGTCCCTTTTCCTAGTATTTATAGGAGTAGATGGTCCGTTCAGATCATGACACGTGTTCGGTCGGATTTGATCTGTGCTTTTGGACCTAGGGGACAGGTAGCCGTTTGCAGCCTCCTTTAGCCCTAGACCTGGACAGGTTGTGTCAGGACTGGGATGGCTGCGGCGTGTCAGTTCGCCGTTCTGATGTGACGTGTAGGGCTTGTGGGCGACATGTCAGAGGCTCCTTAAATGCTCATACCGTACTCCCGAGGTCCCCTGGGCGAGGTCGCCCTTCGGTGCGTGCACCCTCTTCGGATTCTACCGTCCTTCGGTGAGCACCTCTTCGGGATCTATCCATAGTTCTGGGAGTTCCCTTGATGAACACCTTCTTCGGGACTTACACCCGTAGTTCGGGGATTCCCTTGTTCAGGTGTTTCTTGTTCGGGGAAAGTCCTCTTTTGGGGGTTCTGCCTTAGGGGAGATTCCCTCTTGTTTAAGAGAGATGGTTCTCTTACCCGAAGACGATCAGCTTGGCCCCTTGAGGGAGACGGTAGTATCCTCGGAATTCCTGACGAGCTAACCGAAGTCTCGAGCTCATAATGTTTAACTTCGCACCTTCCGAGGTCGGTGAAAGATCCTCTCTTGGGTGACGTCAGACTCCTCGGCCAATATTCTGGTGGGGAGTTACTACCGAGGAGGCGATAGCCTTTTGGCTATCACAGGCCCCCTTCCGAAAAGCCGAAGTGAGAAACTTCGGTTCATCGGTTTTCGGGTCCTGTGGTTGTGATATCTGCACCGAAGACGCCTTCTTCTTCCTGAAGCGATGGGCAGCCTCTTTGCGTCCTCGAGGTGCGAGAAGATAGGCTGTCCCTGTGCTGAAGATACACCTTCTGCCTGAAGTCACAGGCTGTCTTTTGGTGTCCTCGTGTAAGGGAAGATAGGATAACCTTGTACCGAAGATACACCTTTTGCCCGAAGTCACAGGCTGTCTTTTGGTGTCTTCGAGGTAACCTACTTTTCTGCCTTTATAGGTCTGCTCATGCGTCGCGTCTTGTGCCTAGCAGAGTCAGTCTAGGGCGGCGCCTCGAGACTTAATGATGTCAGAGGGCGTGCTCGGTATTCTGGCGCGATGGATGACACGTGGCACGTTTGCTGCGCGATGGCTGACACATGGCGTGCTATTATTTGGTGAGGTTGCATTGAGTACAGCAGGCATGACTTTTCAGGCGCACTTAGCAGTTATGGCGACGCTTCGCCTTCCGAGGGGTACTTATGACGTCGGTTCGTTTAGCCTCCTCGGCCTATATATATCTGTCCTGTCATAACCCTCTTTTTGCTTTTGCTTTTGCTTTGCTTTACCTTCCAATCTCTCCCATTTTTCCGCGGCGGTTCTCCTTTTTCAGGCGTTTTTCCGGCCACTTTTCACGACGGCTTCCCGAAACCCAGATTTCGGCAAGACTTTTGGTGGGTTTTAGTCCTTTTGCTTTGTTCAAAGCTTCTTCCAAATTCGTTTTTCACATTTTTCCCGAACTCGTTTTCATCATGCCTATTCCCGAGAGTTGGCAACCTCTTCTTTCTCACCCCTGCTGCACTACTCCGGAAAAATTAGCGAAGTGGAAGAAAAAGTTTTTCTTACCTTCTTATTCTGTCACGAGGTTGCCACGTTCTGACCAGTTTTCTTTCTCTAACCGAAGTGACGAAATCACCGTTTTCCGAGCCCAGCTGAAGGCCGGACTTCGGTACCCTCCCCCGGAGATGGTTAGCGAGTTCTACGATTTCCATGGCATTGCCGTTAACCAGCTTCCGCCGAACTCGTATTGCTATTTCAACGCCTTTCTCTGTATGTGCGGCATTTTCAAAATAAAACCCCACTTCGTTGTTTTTCTTCAGTACTACAAGCTCTTTGTGGTCCCGAAGGGTGGCTTCTATTTCATGCTACCTCGGGGATCCGGGAGCAAAAAATATAAGTTCACTTTCGCCAACAAGGACAGCTGGTGAGGGTGGCAACAAAAGTTTTTCTTCCTGAAGAAGTCGGAGGCCTAGTCGCGTGTCATGACCAAGTGGGGCTCGGGGAAGGCTCGAGATGGATGTCGTTGACCCGAAGATAATGCTAGACGCCAAAGTAGCACCTATCTTTGCAGACTTCGACAGACACATCCGAGCCGTCTCTGATTGGGCTTCCGAGGTCCCTCCTCGTGCCCTTTACCCCTTTCCGATCAACTGGAAACTTATGATCGAGGAAGTCCTTCGGGAACTCGGGGTGGTAAAGGAGCATAAGACGGACCTCGATATGCCGAAACCTGCTTCTTTGGGGGAAAATTCCTGGCTATGAAACTCCTTCAGGAGGAAGAGACTTACGAGTCTTTTTATGAGAGTAAGTTACTTTTGCATTCTTTCTTCCATAACTTCATCTTGGACTCACACTGATCTCTTTTTCTTTTTTCAGAGATGGGCGACGATACCGCTGCCTTCTACAAAGCCCTCTTTGCGGGTCAGGCCGAGAGAGGCGAACAAACGAAGAAGGCCGTCTCTCGGAGGCAAAAACAGACTTCGGGCGGTCCTTCTTCCAAACGAGCGAAGAAGGCCGCTCCTTCTCCTCTTCCGGAAATTCCGGAGGAGGTAAGTTGGGAGCCCGAGGATGCTGCTGCTTCTTTGCCCGAAGTTGCTGCCGACGTCCCTCCTCAGAGCCCAACGCCTTCGCATGCTCTTTTGGAGGGCAAGGAGGAGGAGACCCCTTCTGCCGAAGAGCGGCGCCAAAGAAAAGGCAAGGGGATTTCCACTGAGGTGACGTCTATTTCTGATGACGACGTTACTGAGGTGCAACCAGGTTTGTACTTGTCCAACAACGTTTTGTTTTCTGTGAATTCTTAAGGTTTTTCTGGCCTTAACCAATTTTTCTGCTTTATTGTGCAGCGGAGGTAGCTGCCCCTGACCGGGTTGCCGAGCACGCCCGCAAGAGGGCCCTTCGAGACGCCCAAATTCCAGCGGGGAAAGTCCCGAAGGAGCCCTTCTGGACATTCACGGAGGACATGAATATGTACTCCGAGGAATGTCCAGAGATGGCCAAGCAAATTTGCAAAGGGGTGCTTACTGAGGCCTCTTTCAAGGCCCTTGCGGCGGCTCACCCAGGCGACAACTCTGTGGCCGCCAAACTCACCGAATACGCTGCTCAGGTATGCTCCATTCCTTCCTCAGTGCCAACTTTGCCTTTTATTTTTCTCCAAGTACTTAGCATTATTTTTCCCTTTGTTTCTTCGCAGCTGATGGGGTATGCTGGGTTTCTCCGAGTTCGGGTGGCGAGGCAACAGCATACAGGGCCTCGATCTTGGATCTTTATGACAAGACAAAGGCCCAATGTTCGGCACTAGCTGCCGAGAATGCTCAGCTGACGCAGGCTGCTCAGAAGGAAGTTGCTGAGCTTCGGGAGGGGTTCCTGAAGGAAAAGGAGGAACTTTTGAAAGACTCCTCCCAGAAGCTTTCCGACATCGGCTCCCAGGTGGCGGAGCTAACTTCGGCTATAGAGGCGACTCAAAAGGAGAAGTCAGAGTCTGATGCTCTCCTCGCGAAGACGCTCGAAGAAAAGACCCAACTTCAAGCCGAGGTCGAATCTCTGAAGAAGTCTTCAAAAGAGAAGAAGAAGACGAAGGCATTGAAGAAGAAGCTCACAGATCTGGAGAAGGACTTCGCGGACTTGGTGGTTAAGAAGCGAGAGTCCGATGATATGACGAAGGTCGGTTTTCAAGACGGCTTTTGTCTCGTGCGGCACCAAGTCCTGCAGAAGTTTCCAGATCTAGACCTTTCCTTCTTGGAGGCTCTGAACATTCCCAAGGGGCCTCGGTGGTCTTGGTCTAAGATCGAGCACTTGAAACTGCCTTCTTCTCTCCTGGCACTGAAGGCTACTGACAAAAGCGCAGAGGCCGGCAGTTCTCAAGACACCGGGGTTCCTTAGTTTGTATTAGGGCTCTTTGTCTTCTTTTTCTTCTTCTTTTTTGTATTCTTTCAGCAACTTTCTTCTTTGTAAGCACTCTTGGCTTAATAGATATCTTTTCTTTTAGAAAATTTGGCTAAGTCTTTTTGCAAGATTCTTTTGTTCCCCTTCATCCCGAACACGGTTGCTCGAGAGATTTCGCAACATCTTTCACTTTCCTTTGTCTCGAACACGTTCGCTCAAGAGACTTCGGAAAACCATACTTTTGCTTTCCTTTGTCTCGAACACGTTCGCTTAAGAGACTTCGGAAAACCATACTTTTGCTTTCCTCGGCGATTGTCTTTGTGAGATTCTTGTTTTCTACTTCTTCAGAACTTTTTACTTAGAAATTTTTTTTCCAATTTGTACAATACAACTCTTCCATCGAAACTTTAAGCATAGAATTTTTTCAAGGCATCTGAGTGCCAAGTATTTTTTAATTCTATGCCTTCGGTATCGCCGAGCTTATAGACTCCTTTTCGTACTTCGGCAAGTACCAGGTAGGGTCCTTCCCAATTTGCGCGAAGTACCCCGTGGGACTGCTTTCGAGGTGCAAATTCAGCCTTTCGGAGAACGAGGTCTCCCTTCTTTATTCCCTTTGGCCTGGCGCGTAGATTTATGGCTACTGCCACTCTTTGCTGAAAAGCTTTTCTCCTTAGCTCGGCTATTTCTCTGTGTTCGCCGACGAGGTCGAGCTCGGTTCTTAGGCCAAGGTCATTTCCTTTTTCATTGAACATTTGGACTCGTATTGATGGTTGTACTACCTCGACAAGGATGATGGCCTCTGTACCGAAGATCCGAAAATGAGTGAAAAAGGCGTTTCCCCTGTGGCTCTTTGGGGTGTTGTTCGGTAGCTCCATAACACGCTTTGGAGTTCTCCTGGCCATTTCCCTTTTGCTTCCCCCAGTCTCTTTTTTAGACCATCTTTTATGGTCCTGTTGGATACTTCCACCTGCCCATTGCTTTGGGGGTGAGCTACTGGGGCGAAGTGCATTTTTGTCCCGAGGTCGCTAATGAACTCTTGGAATCCTTTGTCTATGAACTGGGATCCATTGTCCGCTACGAGTACCCTCGGTATGCCAAATCTGCATACGATGTTTTTCCATACGAACTTCTGCACTTCTTTTGCCGAGATAGTTGTCAGGGGTTCTGCCTCGACCCATTTAGAGAAATAGTCTACTGCTACCACGCAGAACTTTATGCCTCCAGGCGCCGTTGGGAGTGGCCCAATTAGATCTATGCCCCAAACTGCGAAGGGCCAAGGATAGTCTGCCGAAGTCACGAACTCTGAGGGTGCTCTTTGGATGTTGGCATGTCTCTGGCAACTACCACATTTCTGGACGAACTGCTTGGCGTCCTTTCTTAGGGTAGGCCAGAAGTATCCTTGGCGGAGTATCACTGCTGCTAGGGCGTCGGTTCCGATGTGCGAACCACAGGCACCTTCGTGAACTTCTTCGAGGATCATTTCGGTATCCTCTTCACTAACACACCTCTGTAGTGGATTTGCATATCCTTGCCGATATAGTTCTTCTCCAATTAAGAAGAAACGGCCGGAGCGCCTTCGCACTTTTGCGGCTTCGCTGGGGTCTTCGGGGAGTGTGTTGGTTGCGAGATACGTTTTGATTGGTTCTCTCCATCCTTTCCCCGAGGTCTCTATGCTTAGCACCGCGATGCTGGGGTGGCTTAGCACTTCGGTGCAAGTTTTGGACTTCGCCAGACAGTCTGCCTCAGCATTTTCCCGTCGGGGTACGTTCTCGATTTTCACGACGTCGAACTCCCGAATAAGCTTTGTTACCAACTCATGGTATTTTGCCAAGGTCGGGTCTTTCGCGCCATAGTCCCCTGCCATTTTTCGGACCACCAGCTGGGAATCACTATGTGCTTTCAAGTTTCTCACGCCAATTTTTCTGGCCAGGCGTAATCCTGCTATGAGGGCCTCATACTCCGCCATATTGTTGGTGGCGTTGAAACTGAACTTGATGGCCTTCATTACTTCTAGGCCTTCGGGGCCTCTGATAATCACTCCAGCTCCCTGGTGTTCGGACCCTGAGGCCCCATCAACATATAACGTCCATTCTGGCTCACCTTCGCCAGAAAATGAATGTCCCTCCTCGGTGTTGGGTACTTC